>VDFB02217963.1:0-12658 GCA_007258455.2 Sequoia sempervirens
AAAGGCCTTACCCTAGGCGAGACAGTGAGAACCCGGCTAGGAAAAGGCTAGAGGACAGCATGCATAATTTACAGGGGAGTGAAGATTTTTAAGAAATTATTTTTTGAGGATTTAGGGGAGTGTCTTGGCTCTACATGGTGACAAGGAGGAGCCTTTACCAATCTGTTTGAATGAAGAACTTTTCACCAGTTTTGAATCAGCCTGAGAAAGCTAAGGAAACCCTAGCTTCTTGACCATTTTGGTGTTTGGGAAGCATACAGCTTGAGCAGTCTTGACACCATAGGAATCTTGAAGGTGAGGGCATGTGAAACACTTTTCCTAAGCAAAGAACTAGGTTGCTTGGTGGGTTTAGGAAGAAAAATCATTTTTCCCCTATTCAGTGACCTAATTAGGGCTCAAGGCTACTAACTCTTCAAACCCAAGAAAAGCATTTTCTTGAAAGCGATGGAGAACTAGTGAATGGAGGATTGATTAGGAGACTTTGTCAGATGATTTTGAAGCCATGGAAGCTTTTCACACCCCTGCAACAAGATTGGGAAGTATTTGGAGATGAGCTAGTCTTTAAGAGTATTAAGGGCTAGGAATTGCATGAGAGGAAGAGTACCAAGTTTGGGCTTGGTTTATGGACTTGAATTGATAGCAGGGTTGGCAGAGGAACCAAGGGTGCCTAGGTAGCATAGGACCTATAGGTTGAATGGTGGAGGAAGTGACACCAAGGGGTTATCAAAGGTGAGACCCAGAGCATTGAGTCAGTGATTGACTCAATCCAACCCCCGTCTCCTATCATTACTAATTTTTCATACAGTTTTTTATTTGCTTGCTTGCTTCCCGATATTTTCAAACTCCTTTTAGCCACCTTACACTCTTCGTCATACCATGGATTTGCAGGAAAGTTGTTTTTGGGATCCCTTTTACCCTTGGCTCTTTTGCAAGCTATGAGAGCCTTGTGAATGATTGCCATCAACTTGTCGCTATTTATTATGCTTCGATTTCTAGTGGGGCTTCCAACATTTTTTATTCCCTTTAACTGTTTTTCAAGCATTCTTTTAAATATGTCCCGATTCTTGTCGGTTAGGAGAATTTTGTCTTGAAGGCCACTCCCTTTGCACGGCTACGAACTAGCTCTTTGATGGATAGTTTCTCTCATACCAAGCTTAATGTAAATGGGGTTATGATCAGATTTCAGTTCTATAGGACAACTCCCTATTTCCAACTCTATTATCCTTGGAATGATACTTTGAGAACCAATAACATAGTCTACCACACTCTGCCCATTGTGAGTATGACATGTGAAAGTTCCCGAGCTTGGAAAAGTGCTTAGACCATTACAAATGATTAAATTGTGGAGGCAGCAAAAACCCAACAGATTTACACCAAAAGATGAAATACCACCTTTTGAGTCCTGAGATACCCTTTTCCAACTTTGGTTTTCCTCTTCCTCTAACCATAGAGGATTGCTATTTTTCCCCTCTTCCTTACCAAAACAAAGAGCTTGGTTATTCGTTGTTCTTGCATTAAATTCCCCAAGTAGGATAATCTTGCCTGAATCACAATACTTTGCTATGTCAATTTTTAGTGCTTCATATGGGTCATCTCTATCTATATTCATTTTCTTGTATGCTTTAGAGCCATAAGGGGCGAAATAACAAGCTGCAAACCAAATCAAAGATTCACCATCTGTTATCTTCACCCATATGTATTGGTTATTTGGGTCTTTCTTTTCTATCGTTATGGTTCTCTCACATTCTTTCCTAACCAAGATTGTTACTCCCCCATGCCCCTTTCTGCTCTTTGTTAGCTCATTCCACATTGAAAATTTATTATAACCTTCAAAATCAGGTATCCTACAACCTTCATGCTCATGTGTTTCCATGAAAGCGATTATATCCTTGCCTTCAGCTATGGGCCCCAACCCAGGCCCCCTCCTCCAAGGGTAGCCTTTACAGTTTCAGCTTACCATTGAGAGGTGATCCTGGGGGCCCCCGCTTTCCTATTTATTATGGTTCGTATTGTCCCTGAATTGGGCTTTCCCCCTAATAACCACACATCTTTTCCTGCTTCTTGCTGTTATAACTTTCTCCCATTCTTTCCTTCTTTCTTCTAGTTGTGCTGGAGTTAAATCCTCATCTATATAAAATGTTGTGCCTTGGAGGAACCTTTTGTTTCTTAAAATTTGGTTCCTATTTTCACCACTTTTCAAGGTTACTCTTATGTTCCTGCTCTTTCCTCCTCCCATGGTTTTACCAATTCTATTTGCTTGGAGGATATGTCCTCCCCATTGAAGCTTACTTAATAGAAAATCCTTTACTACTCTACTAGTGACTTCTCCATCACCGTTCTTCAATGGCCGTCCCCATTTTGGCCATACACTCTTTCTTTGATTTAGCCTATTTCCTGAAACTGTGAGGCTAAGCTTTATAAACTAGGGTTTCTCTTTCAAATACCGCCTACCAAGATTCGTGAGGATGTTGTGCGGACTTACTATTTATAGCAGTTTGCTATTTTTAGCAAGTCTATCTTTTGGCAGTATCTATCTAGCAGCAATTCAATCCTTTGCAGTTCAGTGTTCAGTTTAGCTTTCTGATGGTTTTGAAGTTAACTTACTATTTTTGGCATTTACTATTTTTAGTAAGTTCATTTTTGGCAAAAGCATCATCATCAACTTGGTTCAGTTTGGCATTTGTCAGTTGGCTATTTTTAGCAATTCATCAGCTTGCAAAATTTTGGGCATTGTATTTGGTTATCTCCTTGACTCCAGTTTTGTGACTTAGTCATTCTCTCATGTCTTGTTGTACCCCCACTTCTAGGCTTGATGACTTCAAGTTGTTTTAAAGAAGGGGACATAAAGGGGTCAAGGGAGCATTTAATTATTTAATAAATGCTTTATTGTTGCAATATGAAATGGATGCCTAAAAGGGAAGTTGAATGATATTTTATTATTTCAAAAAGTAAAAGGCAAAAAGGTGGCGTCCCTTTTGGAAGTTGAAGTGATTCAACTTCTTGGAATTTGAAGAGTTCTTGTTGCTTCATTTTCCAACTAAAGCTTATATATTGCTGCTGTTTGAAGAGCTGATTATCCATGAATTTATGTTAATGTTATGCTGTCGAAATGACAACTTGGTTTTTACTTCGAGGGATGCTTACCTCCTAGTTTCAATCCAATTTCGTATTTGAAATACAACACCTAGTTGGTTTTCATTGCTGCTTCTCATCCAAACTAGCAGATTGAGCTCAACAGTTGAAGTTTTTAATGATATTTCCAGTTTTGAAGTTGCTGATGCAGTCACAGCTGAAAGTGGTTTTTGCATACAGTTTTTTGTGTGAATTTAATTTTGCTTGTGGGTACTTTTCCAATCCATTCCTACACCCAAGGCGACCATCTTTGGAGAGTTTCAGATTTTAATTTTGAGTTGTTGATTTTTACTTGTCAAAATCGCCCCTCATGAAGGTCATACCATTCTTGCTGCATTGGGATTCGTGTAAGAATTAAATTATGAGTTTTTGTTGCTGTTTCTTCATCTAATGTTGGGCGCCTATCTTCCAGCAGCTCATTGGTTTTCATTTCACACAAAACGGAGGTATTTTGAGTGAGTTGTGAATATTTCTTTGAATTTCACAGTTGCTGATCAGAATTTCCAGAATTGTTATTTTACATCAGACTTGTTTAAGTTTGAATCTTCGGTCCTTTTTTCATCATTTATTGTTGATGTCTAACATGGAATCATCCAGTATCATGGTACGTTGATTCTATTGTAATTTTCATGTAATTTGCAGCTCTTTTTCCATATTGTAAGACTGTAAACAGTAGTACTGTTCCAGTCCTTTATTGCTGCAATTCTTTCTTTAATTTCACATTAGTACCCCTGGATGGTTTACCGCCAGTGTGGATAATTGGATTTGTATTACTCTTGTACCCACTCTCAAGTGGTGAATCCCCACTCATAAGTGGATGCCTGCCGCAGCAGACGAAGTGTTTTAATTGTAGTCTTTTCCCCCCACTGTTTGGTGGTAGCGTGTAAATTCTGTTATGGCTGGTTATCCGCCTATTAGTTTTCAATTTTCAATCAATCACTCTGTCATATGTTAGCACATCGCCCTCAGTGGGATCTTGAGTGCACATTCTTGACGTTGAGTTTGTTCCATTTTCAAGTATTGTTCATTAGTTGCTCCGCCATATGACAACACCTTTCCTTCATTGGGATTGAGTGTGCATTCTTGGTGTTGCGTTTCTTTAAGCTTGGTTTTCAGTTTGATGCTAACGCTAATCCAGTTGGCTAGTGCTGGTTTATGTTGTGTTGTGTAATTCTATCGAAAAAATTGGTTAGCATATTTCCTTCAACCCTTTAATTATTATGTTTGCAACCCTACTCTGTCTGTCCTTTTCTTCCCATTTGTTCCTTGATTTGCTTCCTTATGTCCTCCCTTTGCACTGCTGTTGTCTCTTTTGCCACGTGAGCCCACGTTTTGTCCTCTTCTGACATTCCCATTTGCATGTTTTCCTTGACCCCACTGCCTACTAGAACTGACTGAGACACTTTTCATGATGAGAAACTTGATTTACATCTGTTTGAACATTGTCTCTAGCTTTAATTTGACTTAATTCAGACTTTAAAGTCAACACCTCCCTCTGCCCTGCCTCCAAGTTATGCTGTAGTTTGTTTATTTGATCCTTAAAATATTTATTTTCCTATGCTAGCTGCTGGTTGGATTCAGAGAGTGCTTGAAACTCGCTATCCTTCACTTGTTCTCTCTTCTAACATGACAAGCCTCCCTTTTAGAGCCAATAATTCCTTGACATACAGCTCTGAAGACCATGTTAAAGGGGTTGATGTGGGGCTGTATACCTCCTGGCTGTCCTGACTCTCTTCTCCACCTTTCGCAATGGTCTCAAGGTGCTCCTTGGATTGTTGCCCCGAGTCCAACCCCGACCATGCTTTTGCCTCTAACTGCTTTTCTTTCCCAACTTCATGCAAATTTATCTGATCTTTATCCTGAAACTGTGTCGTTACATTAGGCTGATTTAGGCCCACATCTGATCCTACACGGGAATTGTAGGTTATTTTGGGGAGAATTGCCACAAATTTTCTATTTCCCAACCTTTTTAACTTTTTTGCTATTCTAACTTGTCTGCGTTGGAGAATCCTCTTGTACTGTTTAGCATTAACAAAAGTTAGGTTTACCCCTGCGTCTGATTCTTTTGCCTAAATTTGTTTCTGTTTTTGAAACTGCCATAGCAGTGATTCTAGAGCTCCAATCGTGATGAATGAGTGTTTAGTGGAGCTCTCCAAGTTGCAGGGCATGCCATAAGGGATCAGCATGCCTGCATTTGCAGCCATTCGGCTCCCCCCTAAACCAACCACTTTTGCCAATAAGCTGCCCCTCTGCTAATGAACTGAATATGTGTTTGTCTTAACTGTTTTATTGGTGTGTTTTTGCCAGTTTTGTGGGAAGACTAAGGTGCAAGTTTGAACAGAAAAAAGAAAGAACAGGAAATTTGCCAAAGTTGAATAGAAGACGACAAACCCCAGACTGGGCCCTGAGTTAACCGCAAAAGAAACGAAGGGTTAAACAGATTTACACCTTACCTGAGATTTGTATGCCCCACTTTTGTCTTTGCATTGGCTGGCCCCCACCATTGACTCCAGACCCAGCCGACAAAGCTCTCGAAAGAAGCCTGTTTCAGACACCTTTTTGTTGCCTCCTCGAACTCCCTGATACACTCAATACACCCGTGAATATGCCTCTAGATACTCTCTTAAATACCGTGAATGCGTGGGTCCTTGGAATACGTACCGGATATCGCCTCGGCCTCTGGATATGCCCCCGCTTTTAGTGTGATTTTTGAGCCGCCATCGAGGTTCTTTCCACCGTATGACGCCATTTCTACAACCTTGGTTTTCATATTTCGACGCTGGCCACATCTCCTCTTCCGTGGTGCGTGCAACATCCCTTTTCTTTTCGTCTCCCATGTCGACCATGGCGTCTTTCTCTGCAAGTGATGAGGGTTTCTTGTCTCTACGCACGACATACCAAACAATTTGTTCCAGGGCCGCCAAAAGGTTTCATCTACTCGAGCCTGGCCTTGAAAGACTTACATCAGATTGTCTTTGCTCATACTTTTTCATCTCGCTATTTTAGGGATTTTGTTTGTGACAAGTCCGGCTAGCCGAGTTTTAATAATTTTTCCCCTTAAAAATTTATTTGGTTTTTAATTATTTTATTATGGTTTTACATTAATTTTTCCATAAAAATATTTAATGGTTTTGTGACACTTTTGTCCCTTGAAAAAAATCATGGAGTTGTTTTTCTTAAATGTTTTTATTCTTTTTTCCTGAAAAAAAGGAAAATCATGAAATAATTTTTAATATTTATTTCCTAAAAAAAAAATTTTGGAAAGGTTTTTACAATTTTTTCCTTAAAAAACGATGTTTTGTATGTTGATCTGTGTCTCGGATTTTGTACTGGGTTCTTGTAATTCGCAGAGTTGTGTGGGATTCATTTGAGGTTTTTTTTTTTTTACCTTTTTTTCCAAAAAAAACACAATGCTTTGTAAACTTGTTTCAAGGTTTTGCGATTTTGTCCTCAAAAATCATGGTTTCTTGTAGTCTGTTGTGCTCATCAGCAAAAGTTTGGAGGGTTTGCCGATTTTTCCTATAAATCGTGGTTTCAGTTTGTGCAATTGTTTTCGGTATCTCTGGCTACAGGGAGGGACAGCTTTGTTACCCAACATCAGGTTGGAAGTTTTGTGATGTTTTTTGGTTATTTCCAAAAGTTCTGCAGTTTCTGGGAGGGTTGGTGGCAGACTCATCTCAAGTGGCAGAGTTAGTGGCAAGCTCTTGTCTTTTGTTGCAAAAGCATTCTAAGAAGAAGGGGGCAGCCTTCTCTGTTAGATTTAGGGGCATCTTGGTGTAGTTGATAGATTGAGCATTAAGGGAGGGAATTAGACTTATAGTTAGTTGCTATTTTAATGCTCATCTCTGTATCAGCGCTTGTCGTGCCTATTTGTTTGCTTTTGTTTCTTTCAGTTCACCTATAATCACGTCTCCATGATTATTGCGTCTCCTGCATTGTATTCTATTTATTCATTCTTTCATGTTAATAGAATAACTCGATTATGTTGAAATCCATATCCTCTTGTATCTATATTAATCAAATGTTCCAAACAAATATGAAATATCAAAAGATTCAAAATAATAACTATAAGTCTACAGCTCAAAGGAGTTAGCATCCTTCCTACGAATGCGTCTAAGATAGGTCCTGGATGATGCAGCAACCATAATCTCAAGTTTGAGGGCAATTGCCCCAATGGGGTCAAGGGGCAGTGCCCTTTGCGAGGGTCTAGGGGCAATGTCCCCAATGGGGTTGAGGGGCAGTGCCCTTTGTGGGGGTCTAGGGGCAGTGCCCCCAATGGGGTCGAGGGGCAACACCCCTTGTGGGGGTCTGGGGGCAATGCCCCCAACGGGGTCAAGGGGCAGCGCCCCCAATGGGGTCAAGGGGCAACACCCCTAACGGGCAGGGTCCCGAGGCAGCGCCCCTCGCAGGGTCCTGAGGCAACGTCCTAGGCGCACTCCCTGTCATGATACAAGGCAGTGTCGAGAGGCGAAGCCCCCGCCACCCAACCCAAATTAAGACCTCCAAAACCATACAAATCTTCATTATGTACATCATTTTGCATTCACAATAAATAAATAAAAAACAAGTTTTAACTTTAAATTTTATGTAAGTTTTGCACTTTTCAAACTTGCCTATGCGAGATTGGCTGAGGGACTCGCCTAGACTAGGCGAGTCCGGCAAGTCTCGCCAGGACTCGTCTGGACTTGACTGAGGCCGAGTCCGAGTCCCCCAAACTTAGCTGGGGTGACTCGACTCGAGACTCACCGAGTCCAAGCGAGTCCTGGCAAGTCTCATTTCTATGGTTCAACCCTTTAAGTCCATGGCAACCAATTTAAAAATAGAAATATCATCTTAAATAAACCAAAAATTATAACTTTGTCTGAGAAGGATATTTTAACCCAAATCACAAAAAACAACAATTATCAATTATGGGGACTTATGAAATAAAATGTGGAAGACTATTATCAAGACAGGACGCTCCTCAAGGCGCTCAAGCTTTTATTTCTCTGACCTCGTTCATGTATCTGAGATATAGTGGTTTGCATTTGGAGCAAAGAGCATTAGCACAATCAACATTTACTACCAAGTTTATCCTATAGAACTGCTAATTTTGGGAAATTTCTCTGCTTTTCGTGATTACTCCTTGTGTGATCTGACCATGGCATCCTCCTTTGAAATTGTGGATTTAGAAGATGATAGCAAGAGTTACAGACCATCATCTTCTCATTGGCACTGGAAAGCAATGATTAAAGCAGTAAAAATAAATCGTGAAACCTTGATTGAGGCCATGGGAAAAAAGGAAAAGTTTTTTGTCTCACAATTACACTGAGAATGGTTGTGAGCATATCCTAGACGATGTTAAACTAAGAGAGCCACAGAAGGAATTGGTGTGAATAACAGTGCTCTGAAGGACACTAAGTCATTTTTGCTTGAACAAAGAAAGGCTGTCATAATGAAATTAAAGAAAACGAGAAGCTCAATTGGTTAGCTTTATTTGCCCTAATAATCAATTAAGGGAAAGGAAGGGTGAAACAAGTGCGGCAGGCAATTTAGCTACAACCATGACTGACACTAACTAGACTAAGACCCACTCCAATGTGCACAAAAGAGCCCAAATTATTGTGGTTGAGATTGTGATGCCTACGTCAAACCAACATAGAGCACATGAGGGAGTGGAAGATATCAGTTAATGTATGACTTTTGACCTAGCACTTGGAAAAACCATGTTATCTTTTCAATCAAACAAGGGCAGGAAATTAAATTTCATACATAAAAATTTGGTCTGGATATGATGAAGATGATTGGGAGGGCAATATGTTGGAGAATCTTTAAGATTATGAAGAGACAAGACTGGATCAGCTAGCCTCACCTTCCTCATCCCTGTAAACTGATGATGTAATGTCCCATTTTTGAACTAGCAACATACAAGTAGCATTGAGTGAACTGGCAGTGTAGGGATAGTTAGGGTCAGTTAAATCATGAAATAAGGCAGATGTGTCAGTTAGGATCAGTTGACTAAGGAGATAGGGCTAATGAGTCAGTTAGGGTCAGTTAAACCCTCCACTTGAGGGAGAAAAACCCAGCAACAAATATCTCTCTTATATATGTAAACAATGGCAACAATTCACTTTACAATGAGGTCAATCACAAGGCCAATATTCAGCACCAATAATGGCAACAATAACAGATAACAATCTGTCCTTCCTTAAACTCAAATCTGCACTTGAAGTAATTCACAATCTGCTTCTTGAAGAATTCGCACTGTTCTCTTGAACAATTCGCACTTGTCTCTTGAAGAATTCGCACTTGTATGAAGGAAAGAGTCGAGCTTTCTTGATGATCAAATGGAGTGAAATGACCTTCTATATATACACATTGATAGAGAGGTCACACCTCTTCAAGAGCTAGGTTGGCCATTATAAGAAAATATAATTACAATTAATAAATGCAAATACAAGGAAGGTCGGCCAAATTTGAAATTACATTGTTGCCTAAGTGAAGCGCCTCTTCACTTTAATTATTACAATAAATGAATAGCCGTTATGCTATATGAATTTATGCCTTGACTCGTGGCTGGAAGGATGGCCCAAAGCTGCTATAACATCAACACTCCCTCTCAGCTAGGGAGAAATACTTCCAGTTGTACAAGACACATCACCTCATCGTGATGTCAACCACAATGGCTACTCCCATATGTGGAAAGAAGAAATATCACCTCACCGTGATATCAAATGAGTAAGTGAAACATGCATTTGGTTGGTGAATGTAATAAGTACGTTGAGTAGGCATGCGTGGTGAGTGGCGGCAAATGACCAGGTGGTGACGCCAGGGCGTTTGCTTTGGGTTGACGCGGGGTGCGGAAGTCGTTTTGGGACAGCGTTGGCGGATCCACGCGAGCATCATCCACCGCTAGCTACTCGAGGTAAAATAGGAGAGCTTTCACACAAATCTCTCTCGAATAAATGTCCTACATTAACAAAATTTTACCTCAAATCCCTCTCATAGAAAATGTCTGATACCAAAGACCACACCTCAAATCTCTCAAAAATGCATTAAGGAAGATCATTGATGTTGAGACTCCCTCTCAGCTAGGGCTTCATTCTCCACCATACCAAGCTTGTCTCGAAAGTACACAAACTTTATCCTAGAGAGAGGCTTGGTGAGAATATCTGTCGACTGCTCATCAATGTTGATATACTTCAACTGAATTGCTTTCCTTAATACCATATCTCTAATATAATGGTATTTGATCTCGACATGTTTTGTTCTGTCATGAAACACTGGATTGACAGAGAGCTTTACACAGCTTTGATTATCACAATGAATGATAGTCGGCTCCATTGATTGTCCAAACAATCCTGCAAGGAGCTTTCAAAGCCTCACCACTTCTCGAGTTGCCACACAAGCTGCAATATACTCGGCCTCTGCTGTGCTTAGTGCCACTAAAGACTGCTTCCTGCTACACCAGGATATCATCGCAAACCCCAACTGAAGCAACATCCAGAGGTGCTCTTCCAATCAATGACACACCCTGCCCAATCGAAATCAATATATCCATTCACACTGGAAGAATATCTCAAGCCATACTCAACTTTGCCACGCAAGTATCTCAAGATATGCTACGTTGCAACTAGATATATTGCCTTGGTTCACACATGAACTAACTAAGTGCACACACTGCATAGCAAATATCGGGTCTAGTATTGACTAGATACATCAACGATCCAATCAACTGCCTGTACATCATGGGATCCACCAGATCTGAACTAGCTGCAGACTCTCTCAACTTCTACAAGTTTGTCTTCATCGGTGTAGTCATGGATTTGCAATCCAACATACCAAATCTCTTCAGAATGTCAATTGTGTACTTCCCTTGATTTAGAATGATCTTATTAGACCTCTGCCAACTTCTAAACCAAGGAAGTAATGCATGTATTCAAGATCCTTCATTTCAAATTCAGAAGCTAACTCCTTGCATTTGATAATGAGGTGATCTTCACCAGTAAGAAATAAATCATCATAAAAAACCAAGATCAACTAGGTTACCATCTTCAGGTTCAGTAAGCTCCCTCTGAATCTTCAAGTACTTGCATCAACCTTCTGACCTCTTCGTCCAAGATTGCCTACAATGCTTGCCTTAGAGAAAGTTTTCCAAAGCACACCTCTGATATTGTAGGGAGTTCAGGATTGTCCTCCTCGACCTCAACCCAGATCACTCTATAGGTTTGTGGAGCTACCAATGTGAAATCCAGATAGATTATCTTGTGCAATTCTATTCTCAACAGCTAAAGAG
Organism: Sequoia sempervirens; assembly: GCA_007258455.2. NCBI lineage: Eukaryota > Viridiplantae > Streptophyta > Pinopsida > Cupressales > Cupressaceae > Sequoia > Sequoia sempervirens. The sequence continues at coordinate 11,408 of VDFB02217963.1, forward strand.
GTCATCCAAGGACTTTATCATCGGCCTTGCAATGCTGCAACCTTCACTTCTTCTCAGTGAGTCATAGAACTCCCTCTTGATCCCAGCCTCAGAGATTGCAAAGATGACTTCTGGAAGTGAACTCCCTCTAGCCACCAACTCAATCCCATGGCTGCAAGTTGTGACTTCGTGCTTGATCATTTCTTTGGTCGGCATCACTTCCTCACAAGATGCCTGAAGCTCTTCCTCCTTGTGCAATATCTCATTACTTTCTTGCTCCTCGATCCGTCCTGGAAGCGTTTTAGAGAGAGATTACTAACAGTTTATAATTATCCAAAGAAATATCAAGGCTAGAATCATACAAGGTTTACTATATCAAGTTATAGCATGAACACATATGAAACAATATTAAAAACATGAATAAAGAAATCAACCTATAAGTGGAATATGTAGCAAATATCAAAAGATCATAATGAAGGGATAAAGAACTTATCTTTATTGAATTTTGATATAACTCTTTCTTCCATCTTTTACTCCTCTCGAGAGTGCTAAACTCAGCACAACAAAGAACAGTCTACACAACTAGAGATTTATTGAATGCATTATGCAGTTAGCATGTAGAACCAACCCTCTCCAAGAGTCAAGGCTCTATCACAGTTCATGCATTAGAGAATGATATCGATGTGACCAACTAATCACCATCGAAATTGCAATTCTCTTTTTATTTCAGTCACACTCAAAAATCTGCACAACTAGCATGAAAATAACTTGCAAAGAATAATTTGAATCTTCAAAGGATCCTATGCCAAAGAACACAATTCAAGAGAAACCACGATTTCTCTTTGCTAATCACACATGATCCAAATAAATGATATAACTGAAATTCAGCCTAGAAAGATGATTTCAAAACAAAGAATACTTATCTCTTTAAATATTCTGATGGTACACCAAAGAGCTGGATTTGTGGCTGTGACTCATCTTTGCCACCTTCAATGATGCCATCCTTGAGTTTACACTTATCATCGGAGCCACATTTTGGGGTTTGCAGTGACCCACAAATCATCTTCAAGCACAGGTGATAACCACGGCACCAACGCTTCTCAGATCACAAATTATATAGTGAAATCAATAGTAAATAGAAATACTCTCCAAAATTGATTTCTCATAGCCTTTCCACTATTGAAACATACTCCATGATGGAGCTATCTTCTTAATATTTGAATGTGGTTTGAAGACCATTCAAATCTTATTCCGATGTTTGTCCTAGGAGAC
>VDFB02217964.1:0-11322 GCA_007258455.2 Sequoia sempervirens
TAGATTACATTTTGTGATAAAAATTTGTGTCCAATTGAAATTAGCAATAATTCTAGGGCACATAGTTCTTAGAAACTGAAGTAGCTGGTGCTCAGTACATGATTAAGAACCTCCTAGTAGACAATTTAATTTATTTGATACTTTTTAATGTATAGCTTGTTTTTGTTCTCTAATCTTCCTTCACTATAGGTGAGTGGCTTTCAAAATATTGAAGTATTCTGGAACAATATACCATGATTATATTGTGATTAAATTTAAGATTTTTTTTAAGTGTGATTTTTTTGTTTTCTTGTATCTGATAGTTTTGAAGAAACATTAATGACTTGGTGCAAGGTTAGTTTCATCTTAGATGAATTAGCATATTTTATTTCATTTTTCATTTTATGATATCACATATTGTAATATGTCAATACAATTGCTCATTATAAATGTATGTAGCATAATTTGAGTACCTCACATTACTATAAGGAAGTTAAGGTAGTGGAACACTTTCTACACTAATTTTGAGAGGAAGATTATGCAAAACTTTTTAGATCTTTACAACAGTTACAAAAACTAAATAGAAATAAACATGAATATCATGCATACCACAACACAGTGATTTACGTGGGGGAAGTCTTTTTGGAAGAAAAAACCCACACTTCAAAAGTTGCCCAATATATTATTTTGAAATCAACAAGATTACAATATACTTGCAGAGCAAGTTTCTCACAAAAGTATCACCAACTAGAGATTCAAAGGCAACTCAATAGCTATTAAATTCTCACACAATACAATAGTGTAATACACAACCATCATACAATGCCCTCATAAAATAGGGTTGTCTTTTAGGGCAAGCAAAGCCAACATAATCTCTATCAAGTCAAACTATGAACTAATGATGAATGGTCCAGATTTACAAGGATAAAATATATAAAAGATTTGGCAAGATGCCTCCGAACCCTCATTGGAGGGATGGGCCCCTTACACCTCGAAGGGGGTACCCCTCTACACCTCTCATGCTCAAATATATTAATATGTTATAATCGCAAGGTTGAGACATTATTTTCCCTAACAATTACATTGTCAATTACATCCTATTAAATTTAATATGATTAGCATACTAGAGTTAGAAATACCTATCATATGGAATTATATTTAGCTAATGAATGAGTTTCTATGAAGTATTAAGTTGATTTTTCCAAGTGTTAAATTGATTAATGTGGTAAATTTGTTTTCTAGCACATTAACTCAAATTATCATATTAATAGGGTTTTCTAAGAAAGAGATTGCAACAATCCATGGAAGTAACATCACACATAATCATGTCCACAACTTTGGGACCCAAAGAAAATACAAGTGCACAAGTCTTTTATTTTGGAATAAGAAAGACTATCCTTCCAACTAAGAATATGGTTGAGGATGAGGGTTAATGTGTAGTTGTGATTTGTTTAGTATGACCCTTAAAACGAACAAATTATCTTATTGTAAGAGGGGTGTGATAACAATGCATTAATGTTACATTATTGAGAGGACCACATAACTCATAACATTTGGTCTCCTCACTTAGGACACTTTATCTTTTTGTGTCCACTCATTTAAAAATAGTAACAATTACCACTTATCACACTCTAAATTTTCTTGAAGTGCTCCCTCAAATGACACAATACACCTAACACTTGAAGACCATTTTTTTACTTGAAAGCATGGCTTTGCCTCTATGTTGTTAGATAATGATGTACACATAGATTGCTTGCCACTATGCATGATGTTAAGGGTTCTAATCTTTTCAATCTCGTGCCACACAAAGTAATTTCCATGCACACAACCTACAAATACAAAGAAGAATAAAATATGTGTGCCTTTAATAACATGTACGCATATATCATCATATTTTCCATTTCTAGTAAGTGCAACATTTTGATAGTCTATAAAAATTTATAACTTTATTATATACTTTATACTTACCAAAATAGTTGATTTAACATGTTTTTAGTATTGTTTATGAACTTCATGTATTGACCAAATCCTCTAAAAATTTTGGATATAAAACACACATTTGTATTGGGTGATTATCACCTTAAGAAACTATCTAGGAAGCATACTCGGAAAGGATAGCTTACCCATTACTAAGAGATTATTCATACCTCTTTGATTATATATATTTATTAGGACATCTATTTACTATTTGAAGAAGTGAAAATTTATAACTACATATATTTGTGAAAATATCGTGCCTTAATAATCTAATAAAATGAGCCTCAATTCTTTAAAGAATTTGACTTGATTTGTGTTCATGATTTTTTTGGAATGTCTATAATTCAATATCATCACTCTTATATGGTGTCTAAGGCTATATATACTCATAATTTTCTTAAAATGTTAGTGTGATATATAATAAACTTATTGTTATAATTATTTAATAGGATTCAATTAGATCTTACACCATCGTGTGAAAAGAGCAATTCTACTTTGTATAAACTCATAATTAACCTTTTTTAGTTTTAGGTTGGATAATTTTTCCAATGGTGTCTACCCTATCTAGATCAATTTTGATCACATATTGGAAACTACGTCCTATTAATCTACCTTCAATCACCCCAAACATGCACTTTTAAGGGTTTTAAGAGAAATGCCATATTCTAGACACCACTAAAATATCTTCTCTAGATGACCATGGCGATCTTTGGTTTTTTAAAATGATTTCAAGTTACCTTGATAAAGAACCACGATTATGTCAATTAGATCTACAAAGGCCACATCCATAGCTCATTGGAAAGTTTCCCCAACATTCAGCAAACAAAAAGGCATTCAAAATAACATACATACCTTGAATGGGGTAGAAAAATTTTCCTTATACTATTTTAATTCCTTGAATTTATAACTAGAAAATCCATCCATCATTGATAGCAATTCATACCCTATAGACTTTATGTAGAGTTTCCTTCATGTTAAAGGCAAAGGGTAGTTGTCTTTAAGAGAAGACATATTTAGGTTCCTAAAGTCAACACACATTTTGATGTCAGTATTCTTTTTTTTACTAGAACCAAGTTGGAAACCCATGTTGAGAACCTAATAGTCTTGATAATCCCCCCTTCTCTAAGTTTTGTTAGTTCTTGCTACATTTTGGGAGCTAAGGTAGGATTTATTGGTATTTATTTTTTCCTAAAAGGCTTTGCATCTAGTTTCAAGGGTATCCCATGTTTGAAAATATCTTTCTTCTATATCATTACGTCATCATATGACAATATAATCACCTAACAATATTTACCTAGTAGTGTAATTAGAATCATTTTGATTTTAGGGTTCACTTTTTTCCCTATGGGAATCATTGTGGCGGTATAATGTGTGCCCAAATTGAATTGTTATAGATCTTGTTCATGCATAGTTGTTTTATTTAAACTTCTATCAGAACTATCAAATTCATAACTTGTAGAGAAATAAAGTTTGTAGAATCTTGAGAATATATCATGCAATTTCTCACAAGCATGTTGTTAATGAACAATATGGCATAAAAAGGGTCTACCTAAGACAAAAACTTGTTTAATGTAGTTCCTAGATATATCGTAGGATTTTCCACATTGTTTTCTCTATTTTTTTTCTTGGTTATTTGTTCTTCTCTACTCTATTACTGATTGTGGATTTCTCTATTATCAGGTTGACCTATAGGGGTGTCAAAAAATAAATCTAATACTCTATCCATATGCTTAGTTATTTTCATTATTTCCATCAATGGTATAGAAACTTTTATTTGGCTCAATACATGTGTCATATCTAATGGAATATACTTGGATAATGGTTTTTTAGTAGGAATTATAATATTAGAAGAAAAGGTGTATGATTAGTAGTACTTGTTTAATCTATTCCTTCTTAGCTATCATGAAATTCTTGGTGGGTTGGATATGTTTTCCATTTAAATCTCCTTTATTCAAATCTAGGCCCTATAATTCTAATTTTATTTGGTGGAAACTTATTTATCCTTAGTATTACTTAGTGTAGAGGAATGATCACTTTGTTCCTTCTATTTTTCTTTTATTAACATACCTTTGGTGTTTCTATTGTCATTTCATGTCACCCTTTGATGACCCATCATTGATAACCGATCTAAGAGATCCTACATGGGCCAAATTGCATGAATTCTCCTTCAAGGGTCCTAAAACTGGCTAAGTCTTGGTGTTTCGAACTTTCCAGCTTTCGCTTACCTCTATAATAGAATGTCTTCTTCATTGCTCCTGCTCCTTCTCTCCCTTCCATTTTCCCCTAAGTATTTCGAGTTTCAACCTTCGGCCTTACCCTTTAACCCTTATCGCTTCCTTTTGGTAAGCCTCCAGACTTACCCCAATCACTGAAGTCTCGATGATGCCTTTCAATATTTTCCTAAGTCTTGATTTTTCAAACTTGGAGGGTCGGTCTTCCCTCTTACCTCTTCCATCTTCTCACCCTTTTCCTCTAACAAACTTCAAGTGTTGTCATTAAGCCTTACATCTTAAGCCTCACTGCTTTCTCCTCACAAGGCATAAGCCTTCCTCTTGATCTCATACCCCCGAAATCTAGTCTTTAACTTTTGGACATCGGACTTTCATCTTCTACCTTTCTTCCTTCTCACTTTCACTCCTTCCTTCAAAAATTCGGCTAAGTGTTGAGTTTTCGAATGTCGGGCTTCGACCTTTTCCTTTACCTCCTACCTTTCTTTGGCAAGAGGTAACTCTTCCCTTTGAACCCTGATCACTCCTTTCGGACTTCAACCTTCAGTCTTCCCTTTTACCCTTTTCGTCTCTACGATAAGGCGTAAGCCTCCTTCCCAACCTCCAAAGCCTGAAAAGGGTTATCTATTCAAAAAATTTGGTTCACTCTTTTTTCTTTCTCCCTTCTTCCTTCTTCTAGCATGTGGTAAGTGGTAAGCTCAAAGTCTGATCACCAACAGTTTGATGCCAATATGTGCATAAGGTATGAAGAAAACCTGACACCTGAACCCAAAGAGGGTGCTCTTTTTTGCAGCTCTAGACTATTTAATGTATAAGAAAAGGTTTCCTTTCGGGCCTGACGCCCCGACTTTTTAGTAGATTTGGCATGTTTTCTGGGCAATGCCATGAATGCTCGATCAAAATTTTGAGCGGCTTGTTTTAATTTTTGGACTTCAAGGATGGCATTTATTGCTCCCCTTGACTTCTGCGGGTGGATTTCATGGGCACCCATACCCATTTATTGCATATTTTTGACCTTTTCTAATGAATCCATGCCCTAATCATGATTTCCATGGGATGGCTCCATCCTTTCACATAGACTTCATTGCTAACTCTGGTTAGGGTTAGGGTTCAATTTGTAGTTCTAAGTTATGCTTGATCTATAAAGGTAAGAAATGTATTCATTTCAAGGGTTCTTCCTTTGGCTCTGTTACCTATTTTCTCCAGAGCTCAAACAGTAGAAGTGAATGAAGTTCATCATTTATAGGTCTGAAGAAATTTTCATATTTTGCTGATTGAGTGTTCATTGATCATGTTGAGATCATCTTACATATGAGGCACTAGTTTATTGTGCAAGCATTTAAAATAGAAAATTGAGAAACTTGCATAGTAATGCCTTTTATTCATTTTGTAAAAATGTTGAATCTCGCACAAGCCGCGAGAGTAACTGAGTTTGATTATGACAATCAAAAGATGAATACAAAATTCAAAGGACAAATTACACTGCTGAAAATAACATAAGCGTAAAGGAGATAAGCAATTCATCATTTCCTGTAATGATGAATCACTTTGGTTGGTGCTTCCAAGCCGTCGTGCCTCCAAGCAGCTACAGCCTCGCTTCTTCGCTCCATGAACCTGCAAAATTGTAAAGGAAATGGCATTAGAGTTATACTATAAGCAATGGTGAATTACTTTCTGCCTTGTGTCTATGCTATAGGCAGGAATGTAATTTAAACAAGCATTCATCGGATAATTGAAAAAAATCAAGCGGAGAAAGACATAATTCAATGGGCTTTTGGAAACTGCTGCTATATTTTGCTGACATGTTTGTTTCAATGTGTAGGAATAAGTTCATCACTTGATCATTTATCCGGATATGTGGAGTAAAAGCGGGCTCCCACAAGGGTAGAGCTCGGCATATAAGGTAAATACCTCTCATTCACATCATACATGAGAGTCATTGATATCAACTACAGTCTTAAATAAGAAGGTTGTCATAAAATCAACTCATAGCAGCAGTGTTCAATTCAATAATAGCATATTTGAATCTATTTCATCACTGAAACTCCTAAGAACCCATTGAACGCTAAACAGTAGTGATGTTATGGACTGTATTAGCAACACACTGTGATTTTTCTGAGTATTCAAGTGCAGGACAGATTTGCAATAATTTAATTTTCTATGAGTTCTTCAACAATAAGCAGCAAATTCTGTTTTAAGTCAGCATCCAAGAATAATGGAAGATGCAGTATAAGTTATTTTTTCATCAAACAGGCATGTGAAAAAATGTGCTTATGCTGTGATTATTCTATGAAAGTAAAACAGTTGGAGTTATTAAAAAATAGAATTTACAAATGAAAGAATACAACCAAGATCAAAAGATGAGAGTTGTCGGAAAAAATACAACTTTTGGTACCGATTTAAGCTAGCATCTTAAAGGGGCGATCATATGTTAGATCTCATGCTAAGTAACAACCAAATATACGAGAAACATGTTATGTTTTCATGAGTGGAATTCATGGAGTGAATAGTTCTATTTTGAATCCATTATGCAGAAATATTTTGACTTATTTCAAGGCACTTATTATATTCTACTTCATAAATTTATTATTTAGGGTTAACTCAATGGTGAGGCAGCAGGATGAAGAGAGTTCATGTTGTTTTTTAGATTTAAAGCGAAAATGCAATATCTGATTGAAAGGATTAACAATAAACTAGAGGGTTTTCAGATTTAAAAGCTTGCTGTTTAGAATAGAAATCTCAATCTATGAGATTAAAAATGCCCAACTTTAGATTTAAAGTAAAAAGTGGCTGTAACAAACAAAAAATCAGAGTATTTCATCTCCTGTGTGTTTTAAATTAAACATTTTTTGTTGAGATCTGAAGAAAATCATCATGGCAGCTGGAAAAGTGACATTTTTTGCAAATTCAAAGAGAGAAAAATGCCCATATTTCAAAAACGTGACTATTTTTTCTACAAAAAATTGAAGTTTCTCATCTTTTATGAGTTCAAAATGTTATATTTTTTTTTTGCAGAAATCAGAAAAGAAACATCATGGCGTGGCTTACAGAAGTAAAACATTGCAGATCTAAACATTCACAAAACTAGATTCGGGTTTTAAAGCAAGTTTGTTCTTTATTTACGGAAAATACTTCAAAGAACTTTCATAGAACACGAGAAAGCGAAACTGGGATATTGGCATGAAGGAGAAATCATACTTTTATCTTCAAATCGCACGTTAAAATCTTCATTGTTACCCGTTGGAAGGGGTCGCCGACCAGGTTGGAAAGCTAAAGGAGGTGATCATGGTGGCGAGAAAGAAACAAATTAGTCAAATTCGCCAACAATACGGAAAACTCGTCATCCTTTCGGATCGGGGAGAAAAATCGTTACCTCGTAATGCCTTCGCTTTCTAAAAATGTCATTCTCTAAAAACGGCCAAGAAAATGAAGATTCATGCCCAGATTTGCAGGAAAAGCTCAGAAAAATGAAAGAACATCATTTAGAACAGTAAATCGCACCCCATTCTCTCCATGTTTTTGAGAAAAAATGTTATATATTGCAGGTTCGGCCCAAAAAAGACCAGATCCGAATTCTCGTTGCCAAAAATACCAGAAAAGCAAGTTCGTGGCTAGGGTTTGAGTAGTGGCGGCCGACTTCCTCCAGAAGCTTCTCAAAAGTCAAAAGACATAATGATTTTAGGGTTCATGTTTTACCTTATTCAGTCGCCCTAAATTCTTTTTGATATTTTTGCAAATGATTTTCAATAAATCATTTTGTTTTTAATTGTCTCCATGGTCACGTTTTTGAAGTCAACTCGCCTAACAAGTGGTCGGCCTTATCAATGATGGAATTTTTGTGCTGAATATTTTGGTAAAACATTTAATCATTACCAAAAATATGGTGATCTTCAATAATGTTTATAAAACAATGCATATCTTTAATATATGTTGAGTGAAGTGTATGAAGCTTTAAGAGGAAATTCAATTTTTGCTAAAGGAATTATTTTCATTTGTTTATTTGCATTAAATCTTGTAGCTAATTAATTAAATGATATTTTATAAATCATTTAATTAATTTAGTATTTTAAAATGCAAATAAATAAATGTTATATAAAGCTGAGTTATAACTATTTACTTAAACTGAAGATTGAATATTTTGAGGTGGACTTTAGAGTTGCATGGGCGGATTGGTAAAAATGAGGTAGTTTTGCATGCTTTAAGCCACTTTTTCAGGGAGTTGCAGTTCAGTTGGAATAGTGCATGTATCAGTTATGACTTGGCAGTGAGTTTGAGCTTGATTGGACTTATTCTTGCATGGTTTTGGGCCTCCTTTTCAGAGATATTTTCTTCTGCTCGGATTTGGCTTTGGAATTATCACCCTTTCTTGGAGTTGGACTTTCAGTTCTTTTTGCATGCCTTTTGGAAGGGTTTTTTTTGTATATATTGAAAAACTTAACTGTTTTTCAATTCAGTTCTTGTTTTCTACCTTTGCCTTCAACAAAGAAGACTATCTTGTAACTCAGCATTTTACAGATTAATACAGTAGCAGGTTATTACAGGTTAATCAAGATTCATTAATTTGCAGAGCTTTCCTTTTACCTTTCAGTACACTAAAGTGTTTGCCTTTAGAATCTCAGGTGTCATGCTGTGTGAATTTGATAAGGAATTTATCGTGTTTAATCTCAGAAACCTTTATTTTCCCATCTCATTTCATATGTGCTGGTATACAATCAAGTTTGATTCCACAGGTTGTATGTTGTGCATTTGGCTTACTTTACTATTTTAGTTGTGAAAAAATTCTTTTCCTTTGAAGATAGTAATATAGTCAAGCCTTCATATAAATTATTTATGTGGTTAAACTGTTCAGATTTAGTTGTGCGAATAGGATTATTGAAGTGTAATTGTGAAACAGGTTGCATGCAATACCATCATTAGGTGCATCACCGAGGTTTTTGTTTCAATTTCATGCATTGGGTTGGTCCCTTTTTACCCTTTTCTCGGAATAAATTATTCAAGTACTAATTGATCTCATCATGGAAGTCGACCTAGAATGCGGAGGTTCTATCTTAAGCCGTAGGATTGCCGCGACACGAAGATAGTTCCCATGTTCAACAGATTCTTTGGTGTTAACTATTTTTAGCGTTAGTTGTCGTTATGTAATGGCGAGCTCCTCTAGGGTTTTTCTTTGGTAGACTTGTATTTTGCACTCTGCAATTGTAAATATTGGCTTGTTGCATCTACATCAATAAAATTGATCAAGCTTTCCTCTTCTCAACTTGTTTATGCGTGTGTAAGTGCATTACCTTCAAGTGTTTGTTCTCTATTTCCATGCATGTATGTTGAGTTAGATTATTTACAATTTTTGTTATGAGAATATTGCTTTCCTTCCAGCACCCTATCAAACCCTAACCTCCATGCTTTCCTTTGGGAATAAACCAAATAGAGATTTGTGTAAGTCCCCTGGTCCCTCTTCAATGTGTTGTTGAGAAATTTCAGCCAAGAAGAAATGGCTTTCTATCTTGGTGTATCACCTCCATTTCCCTTTCACGCTTTCCCTCTCCCCTTTTCCCTTGTGAGTTGTTAGAGTAGGATAGTGATAGGTTTACATGTGTTGGTTTGGACTATCACATTTCACTTGGATCGAAAGAGGTAGTTGGCCTTCTATGAAAATTTGACCTCATACCCGCAAAGATCCCACACATTGAGGTCATTTCTATTTGTCATTGGAATGTTGAACTTCATGTTTAGCAAGGTGCAATTTCATGTGACAATAGTTTTTTGTATGCCCAATGGGACCACTTTCTCTCTGTTGAAGAATATGGTGTTTTCTTCAACGCACCTTGTCGTTTGAGACATTTCTTCAAACACCATAGCAACTACATTCAAAATCTATGGGTTCAAGAAATCCAAATTTATTTCATGTTGTTGAGGGAGTGGTGCTCGTCAACATTTCACCCTTTGGAGGCAATTCTACAAGCACTTGGAAACTCTACAATTTATTTAGGTGACTCTACTAGTATGTACCCAAAATCTATGGTTGGGTAGTCCTCTACTCTTATTTTGTAATTTTTAAAGGGTTTCTTGTTTTTCCATGCATAATAATGTCAAACTATAATGGAAACCACTTGTATACTTCCCCATTTCATGAAAATGCCAACTTTACACCTCCCAATCAACCATATCAGGTTGGTTATACCTCCAAATTCATTTCACGGAACTCTGTTGTTATGGGTTCGCAGTCTTATCAAAATTCTAACCACCCACCCCACCCTACTCAAGCTTCCTGCATGCAGGTACACATTCCTATCAGCAACCCCATGATGCTCCTTTTTATTCCTTTTGGCCCCAAAATGAGAGTGAACTCATTTCCATGGTGATGGACCTCCATAGGTAGATTGTTGAGCTTCAGGAGCAACAAGATTTGGACCTACAATAGGAGGAGTGGGATAATCAAGCTCACTATCCACAACAACAAAACATATAGGCTCAATGGAGGTATGAGCAGTATATGAAGGCACAAAGAAGTAGTAAGAGGATTATATAGCAAAGGATGTTGCTACTAGACAAGAGCAACTTAGAATTACCCTTTCTCTAGCGTAAATGCTCAAGACTCAGGAAGTCCCTTGTGTACCTAGTTTCAAACAAGCACCTCCACCAATTCCAAAACAACCTACTAAGGAGGAGGTATGTAGGCACAAGTTTGTTAGTTTCAAGAAACCTAATCAGCCTCTTGAAACTTTGATTGAACCTCCTGTTCCATCAAGCAGATCCCCTATGTTGGAGATCCCAAGTTTTGAGACCCTCCATTCCTCACAAGAACCCACCATGAGGAGGCCCAAATTTGTACTCCTATTGAGTAGCCCCTTCCAAAACTTCAACAAGAATTTCAATGCCCTTTTGATTGTTTTGCTTCCCCTATTGCCATTTCACTCTTTAAAAGTGGACCAATGGTATGGGACCCTAATTGGTTAGAAGAACAGAGGAAGGAGTAGTTCCGGGCTAGGAGTGAAGAGGTTGTTGTTGAAGAGCCTTCATGTGCTCAAGATAATGAGTATCTTGATCTACTGCAAGAAACGATTGAAGATAACCAGTTGCAATGGAAAGACATTAAAGAGGTAGAGAAAATTGATACAATAGAGGAATCAATCCTCTCATT
>VDFB02217965.1:0-60532 GCA_007258455.2 Sequoia sempervirens
TAGAGGTCTTTGGAGTTTTCCAGAATAATGGAGGAGTTTGGAGATCATGTGAACTTTCAAGAAGGTTCTAGATCATTAGCGTAGCTTTGTTTTATCCACCATACAATACATTGGCATATATTAAGTGACTGTTATACAATATCCGGTAGAAATTAGAATGTTCCAACATTGAGTACGCACAAAACGTGTTATTTATGAGGCCCATTATTGCGGAAACTTTCCGAGACAATTGTAGATTATGCCAAGAAGACCATCCTTCAATTTTGTAATCGCAGCCACCGAAGATGTGGCAATGGCGACTGAGCATTCACATCAGTAAATTTGACCCCCGTTCTTAACGATATCTAACTTTATCTCTTGTGCCAACACTAACAGTAAACATCTCATTTTCAACGATTCAGTAACGTTCATAATCACTTCCACCACAGCACTCTCTATTTTCTCCTCTACATATAAAAACTACTTCACAAATTTCCAAGTATAGAACAAGCAACATAATTTTTTATTCGTATTGAACTCCATTTCTACATTATCCAAAGAGATTTAATAGCGAAATTAACGAATGAGAAATTAAATTGTTCCCTACGTCTCTTATATGATAATTTAGAGGAATGCCTGGAGTGGAAACTATTGTCCACATTCAAGTTTTCTCACTCTAAGAATATTAAGAGGTGGTTCGAGATACAAGGCTGATGTTCTTAGCAACAACTCTTAAACATTTCTACATAAAAGAAAACTTAGGGAGCATAGCAATTCAATAAAATTGATTTGGGGAGTATGTTGTATTGAAATTGAAATGGAATTATAAATGATTACAAAGGAAAGGATAGTGTGGTTGTAATATAGTAAAATACACTAAATTAATAATATCTAATATATTTTTAAATAGAATAAAAATTAAAAAAATATATATTTTAAGGGGAAAGAACAATCTTTAAAGTTTTAGTCTAAGTTAATATAATAAAAATTGTGGCAAACATAAATTAATTAGATGATAGATAAATATTGGGTTATTTTGACAAGTGGATTTGTGATATTTAAGGAGGAAAAGAGGATGCCCATGCTTATTTTTAAAATCGAATAATGATGTCAAATGATGAAAGATTTGAAATGTTTTGATTCTCTTCTTTGGAAAATGTGACCTTTTTATTTGATAAGTGTTTATGATTCTATCTCTGCTCTATAAATTCTAAGAAAATAGGTTTGTAGATTTGGTGTAAGGACACAACTACGATTTAGTCCTCTAGACATAAACTCCACCTTAATCTTAACATGAACTTCTACTATTATTTTCTCTTTATTGATATCAACCTACTATAATATTTATGTCAGCTTGGAGGATTGCTGGCATTGAAAACACCTTACTATCAATAGATTGCAAGGAGCTTTTAAGTTAAATCACTCTCTACAATATTGAAAAATGTTGAAGAAAATAAATAATAATCTAAGTTATAGATTCATTAATGTTTTAGTGCACCAAAATCTAATTTTTTTCTATAAATTATTATATCAATGTTCTAAGACAAGATATAAGAGATTCCTTAATGATCAAGTTATGATTAGAAGATTGGAGTGAATGTAATAAATGCCTTTAAATTAATGGTGGAGTATGTGAACCTTTTAAACTAATGGTTGATTAGTAAGTAGATGTATATTTATAGGATAGAAGGGCATTTGGGAGTGTAAGCTCTACAAAATAGATCCATATACATTAAATTCCTCTAAAAGTTAAGATTTATTATGTCATTAGGATATTGCCCAAATTTGACTCTATATTACAAAAATAAACACCAGATAGTTATAAGTCGACTATAGAAATCTTGTAAACATCATAAAACTTATTTTTAACATTCAATAAATTTTTTGTAATTAAGTGTTCAACAAACTTAATATTCATTCAGTCATCATGTCAACACATTATCTAACCAAACATTCAAACAACCAATAAATATTTATCTATATTTAGTAATTAATTAAAAAAGAGGATACACATTTTTTATTTTCAATTAATTAATGAAAACTGTCAGATGTAGATGTTCCGAGACTCAATGGAATTTCATTTAGTGGGAAAGAGATTCTTGTAGGAAAACAACGTGTCATTTATGAGACCCATTATTGCGAAAACGTTCCGAGACAGTTGTATAATGGGCTAAAAAGACCATCGTTCAACTTTTTTAATCGCAGCCATCGAAGATGCGACAATGGCGACTGAGCATTCAGGTCGGCAACTTTGACCTCTGTTTTTAACATCGACTTACAATGTCTAACCTTATCTCTTGTGCCCACAGTAAACAACAGACCAATTATAACGATTCCGTAACGTTCATAATCAGTTCCACCACAACAGTCTATTTTTTCCTCCACTTACAAACCTAGCTTGGAAATTTTCTAGTATAAAACAAGAAACGGAATTCTTTATTCGGATTGATTAATGAATAAGAAATTAAATTTTTCTTTACGTCTCTTAGAGGAATGCCTCGAGTGGAAACTATCGTCCACATTCAACTTATCTCACCACTTTAAAATATTAAGAGATGGTTGGAGACGTAAAGTTGACGTTCTTAGCAACAACTATTAAAGCATTTCTATATAAGATATTTTTTAGGGATAGAGTGATTCAATATATTTGACTTGGTGACTATGTTGAATTCTAATTGGAATAGAATTATAAATGACTACAAAGATAATTTATAGTGTAATTTGATATAAAGTAGAATACAATAAGTTAAGGTATCTATTATATATTTGTCTTACTTTTAGGAGGGAAAGAATAATATTTAAAGTTTTAGTTAGATATTAATAAATAGTAGATTATTTTGATGAATTGTTTTTATTCATTCATTATTTATTTTAGTACATTAATATTTAAATTATGTTTTATAAATTATTATTTCAATGTTCTAGGAGAAGAGTTTTGATTAGATTAAGACTTGAAGGGTCAATACGCATTAAAAACAACCATTAAGGCAAACAAGGGGCTTACAAGAAGTGAAATGCCTAGAAAAATAAAGAATAAACTAAAACATAAACAGTCTGACTAGTAAAAAGAAATAAAGAAATCATAATAAAGATCAACATGGGACCACAAAACACCTACAAGTATCCTAGCAACTTGAGACCACTGATTGCCTTCCACTCCTGAGTTAGGAACTAGAGCTTCTCCTCAAAAGATAGAGGGCCTTTCTACATAGCCCGAGTATCCACCGCAACATCCAAAGCTGAGTTGTCCACTACCTTACCTCTCTTCTACTTGTGACCATCATCCCGCCCTTCCTCAACCACCTATTTTCCTTGGCCCTTCCTAAACTCTTGTTGAAAAATCTAAATGATGAGGCTAGTGTTCTTCACTACCGCCTTACTATAATTAGTTATGTCCTAGAGGCACTCAGTGGTTTCTTCCTAGTTTTTGTGTATAGCATCAAGCTCCATTTGTAATTTTTTTTGTCCTCTTCCATGCCAACTACAACTCTCATCCCTTTCAGCTCCTTATCCCATATGGCCCAAGGCTCAAATGATTTAGCTAGAAAGGCTATCATTTCCCAATGGCCTTTGTCCTCGACCTTCCCTAGCCATGAAACTTGTTGTTGCAACACCTTATTTTCTAGAGCCTGGATTTTCTCTTTGGAAATAACCAACTAACCCAAAAGCCATTCAAGAATGTCATTTTGGACATTAATTGTCTCTGAAATTTCATTAATTTTATTGGAAAGGGGGTTCCAAGGAGCACGAATGTCAAAACCCACCCTACATTCAACATGAGTACCCTCCAAATTCATGAAAAAATTAGGGGAATTTTGATGGATAGGGTTAAAAATAGGAGGGTGTTAGGGACATCAAAATCCTTTGCATGAATAGGCGAGTGCATGGGGGAATTTCCGGGGGTAGGATTCCATGACTTGTCATCCAAGATGTTTGACTCATTACACCTAGAAGTAGAAATAAGAGTAGGCTTGGATAGGGGAGCAACTTTAATGGGGTCATGCGGGGGGGCTTCTCATTACAAAGGGGTTTTACCATGGGTGTGGGTGAAGTGATGAGAAGTGGGAGTGGTTTTCTCCAGGGTAATGGAGGGATTGGGATCCAAAGTGGGGTCATGAATGATCAAGGTGTTTTTTTTAACAGTGGTAGGGGAGAGTAATACAATAGTATGATATTGACAAAGACAAAAGATGAGGCCCTATTCAATGGGTAAATTCTTACTTTTACCCTAGAAATTTCTAACTGATTGTTTTAGAGGATCAAATCCAATTAGAAAAGCTCATATTTATATTATATTGAAGTTGATTAAGAATTGGAAACAAATTATAATGAAAGAAATAGAACTAGCCCTTGAGCATAACATACCTCATGAGGACTTCCACAACCTTACTCTAACATTAGGGAGGTCATCATGATTGAATCCATTTTGGAGTTTGTTCAAAATTTCACCCTCTTTTAAAAAGTGGTCCATGTATTTTTGATAGATGACCTTTGGGCTTACAGGGAATGAAAATACCTCCAAAAAAATCTCCATCACCTCCACAAAAAGGTCAATAGTCACCATGAAGGAATACCCATTAACAATGGCAGTGCCATGTTCCAAGGAGGTAGTGAACGCCATAGGGAGCTTGGGGTCATGCCCCAACATTCCTTCCACATATGAGGCTAGCTTGCCCCATTGAATGATGGGTCAAAGTTCCTTGTCTTGTTTCCACATATTGCAATTAGTAGGTTCTTCCTACACTAGTTCACCTCTCATGGTAGAATTCATAAGATATAGAGCAAGGAAATATAATTTATAGAAATTCCAATAAATACACTAGAGCCACATATAAATTGAGTTTATGGAAAAACTTCTTAAATGGATTATTTTTTCATAAGTAAAACTTATGGAAAATCATAAAAGAGAGTTGATAGTGGATCTCGCTCAATCTCAATTTAGTTGTACTTTGGCATCATGATTAATTAATTCACACACATGCCTAGGGATATGAGAAATATTATCCCATATTACTAAATTTGGTGTGAAGGTGCCAATGTTAAAAAGTGTGTTAGAATTTTTTTTGTCATTTCTAAACATGTGAATAGCCTTGGAATTTCTAAGGGTGATCATTAGACTATGAGAAAACAACACAAGGTCCTAGAGTGTTGAACAAGGATTATCTTTCCCTATCAGCATGATAGTATTTTTGTAATCTCCCTCGATAACCAAATTGGAAATACTAGCTTAAAATAACTAATAACTAATAAAAATATGTTCCTCAAGCCAATGAAATGTAGAATCAAAATATGGCTAGGGTAAAAGCACATCAGCTGGGGAGTCAAAATAATTACCTCATGAAACACTTTCTAAATAAATTTATGTGTTCCCTTGTTTGGAGGGGAACCATTGAGTAGAACTGTTGAACCACCAACACCAACAAGAACTATTGGGTTAGAACCAGTTAAGAGCATAAAATCCACCAATAGAATTTGACCTTAGGGGGAATTCCTACATCAAATCCACACCCAATCAAACAAGGGATCCCATGTGTTGGAGATAATATTGTAGACAGTATTAATAGAGTAATTATCATCTTTAGGAGCCACCTACACCAAAGAGTCTAGAAAAATAGAGTTAAATACTTTTTGGCTCTTAACCATCCTCAAAATCTCTTTAGCAACTAGGGAGAGGTGGGGATCAAACCAATTGGGATCAATATTACATATGGGAAAAACAACAAAAGTGTCTAAGTAATCAAATACCTTAGACCCGACTTAAGCACACAAATCCATCTTCATCACAGATAAAACTAGATGAAAACCAAGATCCAAATAAGAAAGTTTGTTTTCATCCAAGAAAGAGACCAAGGTACCATATATGACTTGCCAAAAGGAGCCCAAAGATAGAAAATTCTTGGATTTCAAGAGGTCATTTCAGATGATAGAGACAAGAGGGCGAGCACAATTGTCCAACAAAGAGTGGCAATCCTGACCTTGCAAATACTTTACCTTAAGAATGAATAACCATTCTTCTTGGTTGTTTAGAAGCTTCCAAGAAATTTTAGTTATAAGGGTCATGTTTATCTATCTTGATTTTCTTAGGTCTAGGTCACGAGAACATTTCCTAGAGCACATAGTGTACCAATTCGCCAGAGAGAATCAAATCCTCTCTTTGTTCCTTGACCAAAGAAATCTCTACTATTTTTTTTCAAGTTTCTCTGACCATGTATCAAGCATAAAAAATAGACATAAGGTAGACTATAAAACTTTGAAGGGTAGATTTGAGGAGTTTACCAACATTATTGAGAAGATCCCCATTCCAAGTAGCAAGAATTCTTTAAATTTTTTCTAGAAGATTGAAAGAAACAAAATTATCCACCTTTCTAACAATAAGTGGCATTCTAATATACATTAAGGGGAGGGGTAGGATCTAATAATTGAGGATTCTAGATATCTTAGCTTGAAGAGCAGGGTCAACATTTAGAAAAAATATAGTACTTTTAATGAAACTAATGCACTAGCTAAAAGCCATAATTCTTTTAAGGATATCAATCCAACACTTATCCTTAGCTAGCATGGAAACCCTAGAAAAATCATTTCATCAACAAGTTTTTTATAAGAAATTAGTTGAGACATTGAGGAGGTTCCAAAACTAGTCAAGGTACCATTCAAAACTTTGCATTCAAAATTACAGCCAAGAACTTTTGCCATCATTATAAAGAGATAGGGGGACAAAGGGTCCCCTTAGTGGATACCAGTAGAAGCTAAGAAAAAACTTTGTAGGGTACCATTGATAATCACAAAGAACCTAGGGGAGGTGACACAACCTTGGATGAGTTTCAAGAATTTACTAGAGAAGTCAAGCCTAAGAAGAACTTCAAATAAAAAAATTCATGACACTTTGTCATGGGCTTTGGAAACATCTAGTTTAGGAGCCCTACTTTTTTTCTTTTACCCATGTACTAAAGGGTTTCATAAATGTATTGACATAATAGCATCAATAATTTTCTACCCTAAAACAAATCATTTTTTAGTAGGATGGATCATTTTTTTCAAACAAGGTTTAATGGGATTAATGAGCAACTTGGAGTTGATTTTATAGAACATGTTATAGAAGCTGATAGGCTGAAAAATTAGATAGTATTTTGGCCCTCTTTAGTAACAAAAATTGTAACCCCTTACTGGAGATGGTACAATTTCTCACTTAATTTGGACCTATTTTGGTACCCTTGCATTCATGACCCCTTTAACTCATCATTAATAGGCCCCTAAGACCCTTTGTTTCAAATCCCAAGGCTTATTTCAACTAAAATCTTTACAAAATCAATAAAAGTATTAAACTTTCTAACAACCCATCATTGGCCCACCCCAAAAAAACTAGGGTGGGACTCATATGCCACGTTGGGCCTATGAGTCCCACAAGGTGGGATCCATATGTGACAAGTGGTGTATGAGTCCCGTGTGGCCCCTTTTTAGGGTTTGAACGAGAAATTAAAGTTTTTTAATTCAAAATTTTGGTTTATGTCAGCTTATGAGATGTAATAATGATAAATTAGGTGTACAAAGCCTATATAAACAACCTTTCAAGTCATTATTTTCATCGAGAAAAATCAATTCATGATCTAAGCATTCACAAGCATTCAAGTGGGTATATGCAAGATCATCATGGAAAAAATAGGCCCTTAAGTGGCAAAAAAATTAGAAAAATTAGAGTTAGGCAGCTTGACATAAAAAATTCAATAATTTATCTATATTATTTCAAAAATACATTAGAATAGAATCTGTAGAAAACTTAATGTAGTCTCTAAAATACTAGGTTTTTTTTTTTTTTAAATCTATTCAGTGAAAATATAAAATTTCAATGTAATAGTACTTAAATTTCAGGGAAAAAATAATAAGTAGGTGTCTATCTAACCACCCTAACCACAATAGAATGATAATATTTTTTTATAATATTTTAGATACAAGTAGAGGACTTACATCCTGATGTGATGCATATTTTTTTGTAATTTTTTTCTAAGTAAATAAATAATTATGAATTTTTCATTACAAATTTTAAAAAATACAAAACCTCGTATGTCTAACCACCTTAACTTGGTCAAAACTTCATGAAATTCATTTTTCTTGTAATCCTATATTATTCAAAGCATAAAATGTGACACATATTTTAGATTCAAAAAATGTGATACCGTTTGAAAGCTATAGATGTTTTTTAATCAACCCATCAAAAAGACTTTAGTTGTAATGCAAATAGAAAATGAATAATAATTACTTATTTGTAGACATGGAGAATATACTAACATACTTGATTCTGATTATTAATGTCATTTCATCTAAATCATCCCTCATTCTAACCATTTAATTAAATACCTTTATTTGATTAAATTCATCCATTTGCCTCTCTTAATTAAATAAATCATTTTATCTAATTAATTTTTTCTCTCCTGTTAATTAAATTAATCTATCTGATGTAATTAACCCTATGTTGATATTTGATTAAATAATTCACTTTATTTGATCAAAACTCTAAAGTCTAACTATTAAATTAAATAAATTAAACCTTGTTTAATTGAAGCTAACCAATCACCCTCTTTTGTTAAATAAATCAAAATATTTATTTAACCAAGTCTAAAATCACTTTCTTCTCATATTTGATTTAAATTAACCTATAAATCTAAGTCAAATTTGTCACATCGTGTAATCCTTCATTAAATTAATTAATCTTTGATTAATTTAATCCTCATTCATGTCCCATCCTCTAGCTTTTGCCACTTGCACATGAAAATAAATTTTATTCGTTTATTAAATCTCTATTTTCTCTCAACATGGCATAATGGAGAAATATTCTCTCAAATTTAAATTCAAAATCCAAGTGGACTTTTTCCTTCCAACAAGGCATTTACTTCACCTAATAAGTCCTTTTTCCTTGAGCTAAGTGGCATTTAAGACATTTTATTTCCCTCGTACATGCCATTTCAACATTTTCAAATATCACCTAATTGCATTTATGGGCACATTCATCAAAATGTGCAAATCCTCCATCCATTCACATTTGTACAAGTGGCACCTTTCCATTGGTTGAATGTTAGTCCCACATTGCTCCATTTTGGGAATTTCTCCAACCTATCATTCTATAAATAAGAGGTCTCTTTTCCCATTTGTTCATCCACAATTTGAGAAAAGATATTATACTCAAATCCATAGCAATTCTCATCCATATTTATACAATCTTAGCTAGGCTATGTATATTTTCATCTTGAAGCATACTTAAATCATCAACATAGTGAATCACATCATCATCAAATAATCAAAATCTTGCATAGGAGTTGGGAAATGGCCAATTTCCACATCAAATTGGCACAACCTCCCCCAAGAGATTAAGAGTTTTCTTTGTATTCAAATAGGATTTAATATTTTTGGTTTATGATTGTTTATGTTTATGTTCATTTCATTTCTTTTTCTTTGCAATTAAAATGGATTTTTTGCAGAATCATGATACTAAATTTCTAGTTGAATTTATCCTCCTAGATTTGATGTTGGCTTGTAGTGTTGTAGTTTTTGGAATTCTTGCATAATTAGGTATTAGTACAAGTTTCCTTCACTCATTTTACACCTAGCAAGTTGAATGAGCAATTTTATATCAAATTTGAGTTACCAAGAGCATTCAAGGGTAGATAATCAAGCATTTAAGAACATTATTCAAGCATCAAGCGTCATGTCAAAGATTTAATGCATCATGTTTTTTTTGAGCCATCAATTTTAATGTAGGGTTTCATTATGAAGCCTACAATTTTATTCAATATCTATCACCTTCAAACAAGATTCAACATCTACATCCATTGTAACCATCTCATATATTTTGCAACACTTCAATGTTATTGTTTGGTGAGTTGCAACATCATATTTTCTTCATTAATATTTCTCCATTCCTATTTCACTATATTACAAGGTTTGATTACCAAAATATGGTTTGACCAAGGAAAACCCCTATCCACTAACAAAAAAACACTTTTCCCTCTCTTTAGTGTTTGATTTTTAGGTTTATATTGAAGAAATATTGAAGAGAAAGTTTGGAGAAAGTTGTCAAAGTTCCTAGAAGTTGTCAAAGTTGTCATTAAGCATTGGAGAACATTGGACGACACCTACAAGTTGATTTACACATATTAAGATCTAGAAACTTGAAGAAGTAGATTGAGCAAACTGAGAAGAGTAGATTTAGGTCCTAAAGTTTAAGAAAATCCTTATTGGACCAATTCACCACTTTTGGAAAATGAATCCTATTTTTTGTCAAAATTTAGATTTTTGTAATTCAGATATCTATTTTCCAAATTCCTTTTCTTATACAGAAACCTAGATTTTGGACTGATTCACCCAACTTGGTGAATGAGTACTAGTTAACATTCAATTCAAAATTTCTAGGGCTTCAAACTCCCTTTGAGTCATCTTCAAATTACCAGGTGCATACAATTCATCTTACAATTTTTTTTCACTTTTATATGCATTTTTAGGTCATTTAGTTCCAACTTGCATTGAAATAGGGTTTAGCATTTCATCTTGCATTTCATTTATCTCTCCAAGTCTAAAATTGATGGTGAACTCCTCGCTAGTTTACATTTAGCCCCCAGGGCAACCCTATAGAAAGATCTCTTCCTCCTTTGCATTGAGATCTATAGAGTTTTATATTGAATGAGAGATAGAAAGTTAAGATTGTCATTCTAGGTCCTAAACCCTAGAAAAGCCTATAATTTTCAACCTTTAAAGTAGAATAGGGTTGCATTGCATTTTAGATTTCATAATCTTAGAAACACTTAAGATTAGGGTTTATCTTTACATTTACTTTCAAGAACCATTATTTCTATAAAAAAATAATTATTGGACTAGGGGTTTGACCAAGGCAAACCCCCCATAATAAAATAAACACTATATTCTATTTTGCAGGTCTTTTTAAAGGTTTAGATCAAAAAATTAGGTCAAAAAGGAAGAGTAGATATTAGAGAGTAGATTCAAAATTTTAATTTAAAAAAAAGTAAAACATGACTGATACACCAAGAGTAGAATATGAGTCATAGTACAATAATTTTTCCATATTTCTAAAGATCCCAAGTCAATATTGCCAAATTCCTATTTCAACCTAGAAACCCTAGACTAGAAATAATATGCCCATCCTTGCATATGAGTCTCAATGTGCCCTAAAATCAATATTGCCAAGATTTGAGAGATTTTTCCAAGCACATTCAAGTTTAAAGGTGCATTTCTATGTTTTCTTAGCTTATTGTTCTATTTTATATTCATTCCTAGGTCATTCATTTTTTTTTGATGAATAAGAAACTATCTATATATTAATTGTAAAGATAAAATACATATTCACAGAAATATGGATGGTAAGAAGGCACACCTGAGAGTCACATGGGAAGTGCCCAAAAACCTAAAAGCTATTCATATGGACCTAGCCCAGAAGTCCATAATTACAAACATATATAAATACAAAAGGCCATTATGCAGCCAAAGCAATGCTAGTAAAGCTAGGTGGGTCTATTTCATCCATTTTTCCCCCCATAAACAATGGGTTTAGGAATGATGTTAGGAAGGCCCTAACCATCATCATATTCCTTTCCTTTATATTCATTCTTTTCTTCATATTGAGGTGAGATTGCAAGTGCCAAATGTAGAAAACTTTTACCAGTGTTTGGCCAACCAGAGCTATTGCTAGGAACATTACCAAAGGGACACTTAGAAGCATCATCCCTTCTCCCTACCACCCCTCTAGGGGGCCACCCTAGGTCAGCCCAGAGAGGGTGGAAGCCACACTAAGGAGGATCCTAGGATCGAGGGTGAGTAGAACCATTCTATCACTAGTCCTGAGAGAGTGACTAGCTATGGGAGGAGGTCCATTAAGAGGGAACTTGAGCCATAGTGCATGACACATTGCCCTAGTGATCTGGAAGCACCTAAAGTTGAGACACTTCAAGTGCAAATTTATTTGACTAAACTTGAAATTGAGAAATTACATTAGATCAAATAATAGCTTTAGAATACAAAGAGACATTTTTATCCATTTTGCTATGAGAAAATATATAGGAATTTATATAGTGAAGAAAGTTGAAGGCAAGAGATTGGTAGTCATTAATGGTGATGCAAGAAGAGGCATCTAAAAAAAGAATTTGGACAACTTGAATGAATCTAGTCCCAAACCACAAGGTATTCAACATGTGGTGAGAATGAAAGACCACTCAATGCGGTCATAGGCTTTAGCAAAGTCAATTTTAAGAAAAAGACTTTCTAGTTAGAGTGCCTATCCCATTCCATACCTTCTCACATAGCAATAATGTTATCTAGGATAAATATAGATTTTATAAAACTAGTTTGCTATAGGCACAAAATCTGAGGTAGAAAATGGAAAATTTTTAAAGCCAAGGTTTTTTTAATAATTTTATTTGAAACATTGAGCAATGTGATAGGCAACCAATTAAATGTATCCTCAGGATCTCTAGGATTAGGTATGAATTTAATATTCCATTTATTAGATATGTTTCCAAGGGACTTAGAAAGAAATGCGTCAAGATAAAATTTATGTAAATCATTCCCAACTCAATCCTAAAGGGATTTGTAAAATTCACACGAGACGCTGTCTATATTATATGAATGGGACCCGAGTTGTATGGTGGAGCCTTGAATTAGCTATTCCAAAGTACAAGAGTGAAGAATTATTTGACGATGAGGTATAGATACCATGCTTGAGTAGTTTGAAGAAGATACCATGCTTGAGTAGTTTGAAGAAGCATCATATTCATGTTAGAAAGATGGATTTTGAAGAAGCATCATATTCATGTTAGAAAGATGGCTAAGTGTGAGATATAGAATGTGAGATACTACTATAAGAAACACTAAGAGACAGGTTTATCATGCTTAGTTTTTTTTCTTGCTTTTGGTATGCTAAGTTCCATTTTTTAATTATATCTTTGTGAGATTTTGAAGACCTAAGTGTTGTTGGACTGTAAGACCTTTGAGGTAAATGTGGCACTAGGAAAGCTTGTGCATAGCCAAAGTGTAAGACCCATGGAGGCTAACTATAAGTTCTTAAACATGGTGGCACTAAGACCAGAATCAAAATCAGTTGTCGAAGGTGGAGCTAGTAGTAAGTATTACAATGAAGCTTTGAAGGTAATCAAAAAATTTATCTGAGCCAAGGGAGTCAAAGGTTCTATCAGATAGATTTTGGAGGACCAAAATCTCTTCAGTGGGGAGGTTTGACTAGGAGGATCCATCAACCTTCAAAAATAAATTGTCTCTAATGCTCAAGAATTCAACACCATGGCATAGAGCTCAATATGTTGATTCCAATGCAACTTGAATGGGCTCAAAAGGAGTCCATATTCCAAAGTTATGGCCATTCAAAGTTTGGACAAACCTGGACAAAGAGCCTATCAGAAGGAAAAAAATTTGACCCACTAGAAATTGGTTAGAATCAACATCAAATCAAAGAGCTCAATGACATGAACCTAATGATGTTTATTTCATCAAAATTTGAGCTCGTATGTAGAAGATATCGCAAGTCAAAATTTGGGTCAAATAGGCCCCTAAGGTTGTCCAAAAAGGTAAAAAAAATAATCACCTCAAAATAAGGTGAAAATGGCATCAAGAGGAAGAGCTCGATAAGACAATCTTGACAACACTTGTTTCATAAAAAATGGAGCTCATATGACGAAGAAGCGGTTGGTCAAAATTTTCAAGTTCATTAGATGGTGTAATGATGACATCAACATGATGTTAGCAGCTAACAAAGTGGATGAGTCATTGAATGGATGCAGACATGGACCAATCAGGTCTTGACACATGGTGGTCATACATTGATGTGATAGTATAGTCATCGGATGATGTCAGCATGTTCAATGAATGAGGTGTCAACATGTGTGCTCTAGTATGCAGCCAAGTCAACATTCCATGTCAAAAATGGTGAATAATCTATCAACACATGGCACCAGTCAACACGTAGCTCGAACCCGCAACTTCCACAGAGTGAATAGACCAGCCTAACCATTGTGGTATGGAGTGCACATTCATATTATATTGAGCAATGGTTTATCTTGTTATATCACCCTTTGAAATGAGTGGTTTAAAAAAAGAAAATGTTGGGAGTTGAACCTTGACTGGCGAGGAACTAAAATATTTAACAACCAACATGCCATTGATATAGTTGAAAATATTTGTTGCATGAATTTTTAATAACCCATATTAAGCCTAAAAAGCCTAACTAATAACCAAGTGGTCATTAGGTTGAGGTTTTAAAATTAAATAAAAAAACAAGAACCCCTAAAACAAAAGCCCAAAAAATTAACAAGACAAGGACTTTAAAAACAAATCAAATGATTTTTAAGGGGGATTAGTTTTATTTTTCCATATAAGGGGAGATTTAATATTTTTTGGGTTATAACCCAAATTGGGTAAATTTCTTCAATAAAAGGGAGGCTATGGTTGCATTCTCATCATCCCATTCTTTCTCTCTTCCTCCTTGCTTGTAATCATTTATGTGGGAGAATTTTGAGATTTAAATTTGAGAAGAATATTGTTTTGTGTCTGTAGTAGGTCCTTTCAAGGAAGAGTCAATTTTTTCACTCTTGGTAAATCATCCTTAGGTTTGAGAGATTTTGTGAGGTGATTTGAGTGAGATACTTTTTAGGAATTTTTGGATAGCCTATAGCTCTTTGTAAAGCAGTGTTGCAAGAGCCTCCTTTGGAGATTGTACAACTAATTCAGAGCATTCTTATATATTGGTCACTCAGTTGAGCTAGACCTGAAGATGTATTCCACTTGGACAAACTCTGTAAAAAAATTTGTGTCTTCTCTCTCTTTGCTAGGTGTTATCATTCTCTCCATATATTGTTCTTGTTACTCCATTGGTTAATGTCTTTTCACCTTTGTGCATAATCACTTGGCAACATTTTTCATAGATCCCTTCCACATTTTGAATCACTTGATTCACACTTGCTTTACATCTATCTACTCTATTTATTTGCACTTATCTCTTTTTACTACTTTCACCATTAACTCGTCCTATATTTATACCATCTTCAACTTAAAAACATATCCAATGCGAGCCATCCATCATTAAATTCAAATTATGTCAATGCAAAAACATCCTAGGGTGGAATTATAATTAGGGTGACCCAAACACATGCTTGATGAGGACCCAAATAGGTCCCAACATGCTTCATCAATTCTAAAGGTAGTGTTTAACAAAAGTTCAACCAAAATAGTGTAAAACACATAGAGTAATTAAGCATGATAATTCTAGATGCCAAAATTATCTTCAATATGATCATAACAACTTAACTATAGAACCACAATTCATATGACTTAACCAAAGAGAAATCTAGATGAAAAACATTTATCCTGGACCTCAACTAGATACATAGAAAACCACAATTCAAAGTTGGTGAACATAACTTGCACTATACAATAAATTAGAAATAAAAATATATGGATATAGTAGCCTCCAACAACCATGATCAACATATTTGAACCACACACAGAAGAAAATATTGGACCAAAAACAAGAGCAACCACTAAACACCTACAACCTCCCTTCCATACAATTTTCTCAATATCCTCGAATTATACAACCAATAACATGCATCCATGACATTAATGAAAATAGCAACTATTTGATAACCAATTGACTAGTTAACATCAATGGAAACACCTTGCAACAACTTCTCCATAATTGCAACACATACATGTATTATATGTAATGTAACATAAAAAAATGAAGCATGATAAATAAAAAACACATAACTAAATGAAAAATAAATAAAACTAAAAAATACAAGCATAATGTAAATGTAAACATGATATAGTCATGATGCAAACACAATGCGAACATGTGATGGTGTATAACAATCATGGACTAGAAAGCTCCATAGAAATACTACTAGGATCCATACCCAAGGATTTCATAATTTAAGGGCTAAAAATGTTTGTTATTTTTTAGGTAAACCATGAACCAAAGCACCATGGGCTAGTAAAGTTTAATATTCACTAGGTGAGATTTTTGATAGTAAGAAAAGAGAAACACACAAGAGATAGTGAGGATGGATTTTCACCAAATGTTATCTCATGTCAACCATAACAAGGGTTATAGTCTCAATATCTCTAATAGGGAGCTACAAAAAAATGTCAAAATTTTGAGCCAATGTATCAACAATTCCAATGTGTGTGAAAAAATTGAACCACATAAAGGAATGCATTCCCCCACTTTAGAGTAATTTCTAACACCAAATGTGAGAAATTTCCTTTAAGGTAGAGTAAGGTAATATATGAAACATGAAATACAATGTCATGATAGCTTATTAGAAAACCCTATGTCAATGATATGTTTCCAGTAAAGCTAACTCATGACAAGGGGTTTCCCCCAAGACAAATCCATATAATAAGACAAAAGATGACACATAATCAATCCATGGATTTGAGGTGAGTATATACATTTGATAATGTATACTGTAATTATGCTTGGAATTGACATCATTACTCCAAGTACTTGTGGTACTACAAACATGATGGAAGAAAGCCATATAGCGATGAAAAAACAAACCTTTTGGTTCAACATGGAAGAGACCTAAATGCCTCAATGCCTTGGATCACCCCCAAAAGGAAGACATTTGAGATAAAAACAATAAATATTTACAACATAAATAATAATGGAAATACAAGTAGATGGATGTCATAATAGATTTGTTTCCTTTGTATCCTTGTTCCCATGATAGAAACATGGGTCATACAAAAAATAACAAACATAAAGGCAAGCCAAGAAGAACAACTTGGGAGATCACATCATGTGGAAACAAACAGATATACATGTCTAAATAATCTGCATCCTAATCTCACTCATAATAAATGGAAGGTGGACAATATGCTACATGGAATACATAAAGTTTCATACAGGGAGTATATTTAGGTTTAACACATGGTGAATCAATCTCATTAGGAGGACCATCATTGTTGTCCCCGTCTAAATCCATATATTTGGAAAACAAAAGATATCAATCATTACACACTTGTTCTTATATATTAGTTTCTTCATGAATAATATCCAATTATATCACAATTGGTGGGTTATTGATAATATCATCCATATGTTTATTCTTCATTATTTTCATAGGTTTGGGTAGATATGGTTCAATTTCATGTTTTGGAAAGGGTGATAGTGTGGATTTAGGTGATGATGAGGATGGGTGGACAGGAGCTAGTTCATTAGATTTGTGTTGCATGGATGGCTGGTCATTAGGTAAGGTTTGATTATTCTCAACAAGTTAGAGAGCTATGAAATGATGCCTATACTTATGCTCTTTTGCACTTCTATTTCTTCTTCCAAAATTTTCATCTTTCAATGTATCCTTCAGTGTGGGTCTCTTTTATTCCTTAAGAGGAACTAAAGGGACCACCATAGGTTGGGAAACTATGGTGTTCTTAGGTATATAAACTTGTTTGTATTTTTGAGGTAAAATTTTTATTATGTGATTACCCCTTGGTCTTTTATAAGACACCAGAAGTGTAACCACATTATACATGCCATGGGATTCAAGGAAGAGACTCAGTTTGGACTTAGGTTCCTCTACTACCTTTGGGGTAGGATAAATATCCATTAAAGTCACAATGGGGCTAGAATCCTTAGATGGGACATTACTAAGGGATAAATATTCTATAAACTATAATTTAAACATTTTATATTATATGAAAATGTGATTTACATGAGGTTTAATAGGTTCAATAGGTTGATGCCAAAAATAATCTAATGAAAAAATCCATGGGAAGCCAAAGGTTTAAATCTACTATGATAAAATGTATGTATTTTATCTTCAAAATGGAATTTTATGCACTTGTGGATAGTCAATGGGACCACATTTATTGAGTTCAACCATGAATAGCCTAGCTTAAAATGAAATTGGTTGAATGTTGGGATAATGGAGAATGAAACATCCAACTATTTTAGGCCAACTTTAACTAGGAGATTTATTGAACATATCATAAAGAGAAGAAAACTATCATAATTTCTTAGCCATGCTTTCAATTATTAGAAATTGTGTTTGTAAAGTCAATGGACAAATATAAATTCTTCAATGATCATGTTCTCTAAATAGATAAAATCAATGAGTATTCCCCTTCTAGATTTTTCATTAATTTGATTGGTGATGTAGATAGGACCATTGTATGCATTCACAAATGTATCAATATGTGTAAAATTAATCCTAGGAAACAAAGTGGTTTGGCCCTTAGAAGGTTGAACTTCAATTATATTTATCATGTTAGACATATTATCATCCTCTTCACCATTATTGCTACATTACAAAAAGTTGGATGATCGACTTGGTATTGGGTTGATGAATATTTGTAAGCTTTACTTAGGTGGTGAGACATTTATTTACTTTATCATTCTTTTTATCGGTAATAATTTTATTTTATTTATATATATATATAAAGTATTTACATCTAGTCATATCACTTGCATATTCCATACCACTCCCTAATATCAATTAGCAATGCCTATCTAGGATTATCAAAACCCTGGCTTTCACTAGCCCAAGTAATTATATTGAGATGTCTTCCACAAAACAACTGTGACTTCCCATCCATCCAAAAAAAAACCCACAACAACCCACCACAACATCTAATTTATATAAAATAAAACACCCATCTATCTAATTACAAAGTAACTCCTACAATGTCATCATCTATACAATATATTCAAAATTAAACTAAAAACCTTAAAGTTTCCTTTCAAAAGGTTTCTACAAAAGATGATTTGTAGCTACATTTATGTTCAGCCATGCTTTCCTACACCAGCCAAACCCTAAGATCCTTCCCATTTCCATTCTTTACCGCATTAGGAAGGCATTAAAACAAGATTTCAAAAAACTTGCAAAAACACCTATCAACTTGTTGGTCACCTTCATGTCTATTCACCATGCTTGCTTGTCTTAACTCTTTGAGCTCCTCTTCTTCTAGTCGAACACTTCCTTTGAGGGTCCTATTGAGGAATGTTCAACCCTTCTTGGCTTGCTACGAGCTCATGACACCTTAAAACCAATTTCATATTTTCCCATGTTGCTAACTCTTCCAATCTGTAGGAATATTTGTCAATCCACCTTGGCCACCTCACAAAAGGGACCACACCTACTTCTTCCGCTTCTTCGATATCCTCAATCCCTTCAAAAATGTTAAACCCAACCCTTGGAATTTCCCATTCAAAGAATGAGTCCATTCCTAAAAGCAATATGATATGATGTTAGAATTTTACAAAATAATTTGCACTTAACTCCTAATTACAATTTTTTCTCGATTGAACATAATTGTGTGGTTACGAATCTTAACTGTTGAAATTATGGAAACTAGCATTCATTTTTTCTTTATCCAAATTAATGAAAAATAAACTCACTTAAATTTCATAATTAGTAAATCTCAATGAATCAAAATATTGATAAGAATGATAAATAGAAGAAAATAGAGAGATCACACTTGATAATGGAGTTTTCTCAATTTGAGCTATGTTTTTGGGTTCACTTCTCAACGTTGGACCATTTTCATTAATATTTCCAAGCACCTAAAAATTCCTTCTTACTATATCAATCTTCAAAACTTGCATAAAATTCCTCAAAATCTCTCTCACTATTACATTTTTTGGTGTATAATATCACCTTGTAATTCTTCTCCTCCAAAATTTCCACCTCTCTTCACAAAAGCATAAAAATCTCTATATCTCCCTTACACTCTCAGCCAACATTTTATATATTATATTATATCATGGGGCTAAAAACCACCATAATAAATGAAATAACAAATTACCCCCATTTAAAATTCATTCACAACTGCTTTTGTTCCTTAAGGTTCTTAGGTTTGGGTTGGTTAGAGGTAATTTTTTCATATAGGCCTATTTTGGTTATTACTCGACCTTTACATAGTGTTTAAAACAAAATGACACCCTAAACATACTTGAAATGATACATTACATAATAGTTTATGATCCTTTTGCAAGACCGGTGGTCAGTGGTTTGACACCCACCAGCCACATTTCATATTAAATTTCACCAAAAGTTGTTTGTTAAAAACAACATGCATGTCCTATATAAAGTATGTGAGCATGTAAGGCTCAGTGTCCAAGTAGTTGGCTCGATACCAATTGGTCACAAGTTCGAGTCGTGCCAACACATTTTGTTACATTTCCTAAAGAATACCGCCACTGAGGTTCCATGTGGCACCACTTGATTAGGCCAATTGGAAGCCTCTTATTCGCTATCAAAGACATGTCATCTACCAACTCAAACTGCCAACTTGTTGTATAGACAATCGACTAGACTGTACGATCCACCACATCAATATATGGATGCCACATGTCAATTTATGATTGGTCCACATCATTTGACCCTGTTGTGTCATCATGTTGATGTCATCACTTGTACCATCTAGTGAACTGAGTTAGTTGAGAACATTGAATAACCATATCTTGCACGTACGAGCTCCATTTTTGATGAAATGAATGTCGTTGGAAATGTCTCGACAAGCTCTTTGCTTGGACACCATTTTTCAAAAATTTTGAGATGATCACTTTTTTCACCTTCTTGATGGCCTTAGGTGCCAATTTTGATCAAATTTTTACGAACGATAACTTGAGCATATGGACTCCTTTTTCATCTATTCAAGAGTTGTTGGGTTCTCTTTTCTGAGCTCTTCACAATGATCTTAGTTTTGTTAGATTTTGAGATTTTAAAATTTTGAGGTCTTCTGGATCCACCTGGATCATTCGTCTTCATTGAGAAGCTTTTGGACCTCCAAAAGGTTTATTTTATGTATAATTTGACCTAGGGAAATGTCGCCCCACTTGCCCAATATCATCTATCATTCCTACTAAAATTTTGAACATTTGACCCATCACAAACATAAAGAAATATGAGACAAATTTGTTGATACAATCAACAACATGTTCATCAATATCCACTATCACATTCATCATCCACATAGAAATAACTAGTATAATAACAAGCAATAGTACTGAATACATTGATGTGAAGGAAATAGTATCAATATTCTGAATCTTCTGAACAAGAACATTATTAGAAAATGACACATTCAAACCTTTTTTGTACCACCTCTAGCTGAAGGCCTAACTCTACTTGCAACTGATCCTCACACTGTGCTATTTGGGACAACTTATCATGATTAAAACCACCATCCTTAGTATCACTAGTTGTTATAGACATAAGGGTTAAAGAATTGCTTGCATTTATAATCATCTTCAATATGCCCTGTGTTTACAATACATCATCATTCTTCATGCGATGAGCTTTAACCATGTATTCAATTCCATCTTTAAATAAATGATACCTACTATATTTCCTGTAGAAAATGTCCTTCCTGTCATACAAATAGGGACTTTCCAAAACCATCCCACAGATTTCAAGTGGAATTACATCTAACTCTACCTCATCAACAAACTTGGTTGTGATTACAAATCGAGTTTTTCACTATTGTGACACATGTAACTGGGCATTATCATGCACCAAACCCAATGTATATGGTTTAAGATGAGGTGTTGTTTTTAATCCCAATTACTTAACAAATTTTTTTGAGATAAGATTAACTTGTGACCCATTATCTATGAGTGTATCATACTTTGTTTTGCAATAGTCCTTATGTGAAAAAATTCATTCCTTTTCCTCTCGATAGGGACTTCATTACTGTCCACAGAAGAAGCTTGGGAACTCATACTACCAAAAAGAAAATTACTTTTAATACCCACAATTGTTATCTTGGATTCATCACCAAACTCTAAACCAAGGTCTTGCACCATAGTTGTAGTCTTTTCCTTACCCTTTCGATCCATGAACCACTTTGGCTTCTGATCAGGATTCAATTTCCAACACTTCACATCTTTGTGACCTTCCTTTTTGTAGTGTGAGCAATAAAGCTTTACGTCCTCTTTCTTTTTGTAATTGTTCACTATGATTTCTCATTCCCTTTCTTGCTTCCTTTCTATGTATTGGATTCCATTAATAGATTTTCATGGCTATTCCATGAACTTGTTTCCAAATGCATAGCTTGCACACTAACTTCATCAAGGTTAGTTGGATTAAACATAAGTATTGTATGTCTCAAATTCTCAAGTAATCCACCTATGTGCTTTAACAAATTTTCTTGTGTGTACAATGGAATACCCAAAATTAAATCCCTCTTCCTAAACTCCTATGTGTATTCTTGCACACTTTGTTATTTCTCTTGTCTTAATTATTGCTAATTCATTACTACTTTTTGCATGTGTCCTAATGGATAAAATTATTTTTAAGTGCAGTTGTAAACTCAAACCAAGAAGAAATTATTTTACCATATCAGCTAATATCTTCCTAAGTCTTACTCTCCCACTAGATTAGTGTTGTGCCTCCTAGGCGAAGAGTGGCTAACTAGATCTTTGGAGCATCATAAGTGAAATTTTCTACCCGGCAATAAACTTCACCTTGTTTGATCCAATTGTCAAGTTTCCTTGCATCCAATTCTCCATTATAGATTGGAAAATCAAATTTAACATCTAGTTTTAACAAAGGTGTATTAGTTTGCACTAGTTGTTTCTTTTTAGAAGAGTGAGACGAAGAAGAAGAGGATGAATAAGATGAAGAGGATGAGGAATATGGAGGTTTAGGAGGGTCACCAACACCTCCTACTCATTTACCTTTTTCTTCTTTCAACGAGGATTCGACTTCCTCCTTCTTCCTAGCCTTACCTTTCTTTCTCTTCTTTCATTATTACCTCTCTTGGAAAAGAACTTCCACCATTGACTTCATCTTTGAAAAATCTTGTTTCAAAGATTTTATATCAATCTCTAGAGCTTCATGCTTAGTTACAATCTCTAAAATTTTTAGTGGAAAGGTCTTTCATTTTCTAATCACTGGATTGAATTCTTCTCGTGCACCTTCTCCTAGTTTCAATTTCAACCTAGTTAACATTCACCACTTGCAATTTTCTTGTTAAACTGCTCTGATACCACTTGATATGATGTTATAAGTTTATAAAATAATTTTCGCTTAGCTCCTAATTACATATTTTTCTTGATTCAACAAAATTGCATGGTTACAAATATTAACCATTGAAATTACAGAAACTAGCATTCACTTGTTCTTTATCTAAACCAATGAAACATAAAATAGAACTTAACTTTCATAATTAGGAAATCTAAATGAATCAAAATACTGATGAGAATGATAAACAAAAGAGAAAAATAGAGAGATCATGCTTGATAACGAAGTTCATTCAATTTAAACTATGTCTTCAGGTCCACTTCTCAACATTGGAACACTTTCATTAATATCACCCAACACTTGAAAATGCCTTCTTATAATATCAAGTTTCAAAACCTACATGAAATTCCTCACAATCTCTCTCACTATTAAAATTTTTAGTGTATAAGGGTATGTACAAGATCATCATGGAAAAAATAGACCCTTAACTGGCAAAAAGTTTAGAAAAATCAGAGTTAGGAAACTTGACATAAAAATTTGAATAAGTTATCTATATTATTATAAAAATATGTAAGAATAGAATATGTAGAAAATTGAATGTAGTTTATAAACTACTAAGTTTTTTTTTAAATAAAAAATCTATTTGGTGAAAATTTGAAATTTCAATGCAATAGTACTTAAATTTCAAGGAAAAAATAAGGTGTTTGTCTAACCACCCTATTGTGCAGTTTTTCTCACACACGCCCCACTAAAAGCAGGGACCCTCTTTTGCTTTCATTCTTGGTGTTTTGGCCCTTTGATCTTAAGGATTTACCTTGCTTTGGCATGAGCTTGAATGTTTATCTCACCTACATTGGTTATCCCTTTGTCATATTGATTAAAAATCTCAAGTTTTAGACTCATTTCAGGTTTTTCACTATTCTCAGGAAAACCCTATCTTGGTGGAATTCCCTAAATACTCTAAAAACCTAGTGCTAGCTACTTTCCACTATGATCCAAAAAATTTGGGATGTCACAAAATTTCGTGTTGGTCAGATTTCTTTGAATATCCATTGTCCTACTGGATTCTCAGGTTTTAGTCAGGGTTTTCTTGTCGAATACATTAATTCTTGTTTGTATGATTTTTGTGGTGGGTATTTAATCAATTTTTGGGAGTTTTTGGACATTAAGTCTTTATAATTTGCTTTCAATTCACCTGAGGTGCCTAATCTTTAGTGCTTGGCTAGATTTGGTATGTTCAATTTGTGAATTCTTGGATTTGGTGGTGATTTTCCTGGGCATCATCTATTATTTGCTAAGGTGCTAAAGATTATTACCTCTCATTGTTGTAATCGATTCTCAATTCATCAATGGTATGTACTCATTGCCCTACTTTTGATTGTTGAATGTGAATGATTATTTGGCATCTAGAGTATACTTGGAGTTTGAATTTCTGCATGTTTGGGCATTGCACATCTTGAAGCTAGGGTTGCTCGGTTTTGTTAGATTGATGATCTCAAGTGATTTTGTGCTTACATGTCTTTTAGTTTCATCATGAGGTAGCTCGCTTGTGTAGGCCATAAGGAACTTTTTGAGAACCTAGCAATTGAGTAAGTTAATCCCAAGCTTTTCCTAGGTATTCATGGAAAAATTTTAGGATTTCGAGCTCAGGGCATCACCAATCCCTATCAATTTACTTTAAGATAAGTCTTGAATTTAAAGATGATCTATACGAGGTTCAAATCAAGCTAGTTTCAGACCCAAGGTACTCAAATTTGTGATTGTTTGATCAAATTGAGTAAATTCATGAGAAAACATTGGCATTTGGTATTTTAAGGTCTTTGCAGAATTCCTTAACTGTCAAAATTCCCTGATTTTCCATTTTCTCTTCATTTTCCTGAAATATGCAATAATCTGGAGTTTTTCCTGCTTTGCGGATTTTCATTCCCTTAGGATTTTCCTAAAATTTCCTTTGTCCCTTCATTTTCCCAAAATTCTTAGACTATTGTTATTTTCATGGATTTCTATCCTAGGTGGAATTCCCTGAAACTTTGTTGAAAATGAAGAACTGAGAGGTAGCATGGTTTATTAGTTGTTGATTACACATTGTATGATCAATTTGAGTTATTTAAAGATGTCTCATACTACCTCTTATTTAATTATAGTTGATTAAATAATTATTGGAAGCTTGTTGTGTTTATTTCGCTAAAATTTGTCTGGTTGGGAATTTTCTGAAGTTCCTCTCTGGCCTAGATTCTGCGGGAGGATTGAAAACCCAAACTTTGATATGATCAATTCTTATGAGGTTTTAGAGATTTTTTCTTATCATGGGACTTATATTGAGGTTGAATATTCCATTTGTGATTATTTAACTTGGGTTTCATGTGATATTTATTATGGTTTCTTTGTTGGACACAAGCTGAATCAAGTAAGGCATTGACAAGTGAAACCAAGGGTAGAGTAATGGATCCAAGTGTAGAGGGGTATTTTATTTCCAAGGTAGAAAGAATCAAAATGGATATCAAGAGAAAAATTCCTAACAGAAAACTGACATCCATCTGGTCAGAGGTAACTGATACAAACATTGGGTTATGGGATTATGAGGAGTTTAAGACAATGATGGTAGCACAAAACATTCCTTTGCTTTCCAGAAGAACATTGGAGTCAGGGTTGGCACATGTAGTTGGATTCCCTCCTACAGTGTAGTGTTATGAGTTGGTGCTTTAGTGTGCCAGACACTATGACAGAGGTACACAAAGGATAGTTGGTCCTCAAGAAAGAATTGTGGCAAATATAAATCTTGTGTCTATAGCCCAGACCTTTGACATGCTAGAAAGGTCTCATGTGGTTGGTTTTGATATCGAAGATCAAAGGAAGTTCTATGAGGAAGATACCATCAAGTACCAATAGGTTATCAATTCCTGACTAGAGAAACCTAAATCCCACTTTTACAAGCTACCCAAACAACTATTCAGACCAAAATTTAACAAGGAATTATATGATGTTATCATCCTTCTTAGTAGGGTGGTAGGGTTGAAGAGAAGATGAGTGTTAGAAACTTGGATGTTTCATGTCATTGTGAGGATGGAAAAAAATTTGAATATCATTGGGTAGGAATTACAAGTGACATTATTCATGAACAGATGTGTAATGTCCTATATATGAAGACCTTCACAATGACCTTCTACTTGGTTTATGCACTTGGAAGATTTCATCCATACAAGAAGCTAACTACAAGAGGTGTGTTTGGGAAAGATGTAATTTATGAGGTTTATCCACAACTACACCTGGGTGACTCGAGCTATAGGAGGGTGAATGATGCATTCACCATGTACATCACTAGGTTGCTCCAAGGTGCAAAGCATGTAAGAATATCTAGCAATGTCGAGGAGTTAATCAAAAGGTATGGGGCTTCATTTGTATAGTTTCCCAACTTTTCATATATAAGGATAGATGGTTGTTAGAGGGATCCATATAGACTTCCTAGGTATCCCACTAATCACATCATACTTTTGGAAGTCACAAGGAAAATATTTGATTTTGATGCAATATTGAAAAAGGATAAACATAAGACTGGATTCGGTGGTGATTTTCCTCTGAGGATAGGCACTAGTGAGGCATGCCCTTCTATTAATTTGGCCTATGCTTCTAAATAAGAAATGAGTATTCTTGGTTTATCTTTTAATTCCAAGAGATCTAGGTTTCATAGGACTAGAGAAGCAAAAAAGAAGGCCAGTAGGGAATATAGTCATAAAGATGATATAGAGGACTATTGGGCCAATTGCAATGATGAATTTGAGATCAAAAGGAAGAAGTTTTCTAGGCTGCCAGTGAACTTATTCTAACTATATAATGTGAAGGCCATTCTAGATCAAGTTGAAAATGATGGGGATTTGATTTAGGTCCATGATTATGAGGCAGTGAAGGATAAACTAGTGGGAGAAGTAGACTAGTTGGAAGAAGAAAAAATAGAGCTAGAACAAATTATGACTCTAGTGATTAAGTATACAAAGCTATGGCTCAAGCATAAGATGTGGGAACTAGAAAGTGAAGGTGTGTAATGCACCTATGATCTAATGGGAGAATTGGAGTCTCATTCCACTTTTGAGTAGTCAACTGAATAGGATCCTAAGGGTAAGGGAAAGATGAGCTCTCCTTTTAAGATTAAGATTAAAGATGTTCAAATGGAGGAAGTACAGGAGGCAGAAAAGAAAAGAACACTCATTGCAAAGAAATGGAAGCACATTTCAAGGACCAAGAAGTCAAAAAAGATGAAGCTGAAAAGGAAGATAAAGAAGTTAGTGTTTCTATGCCCAAGAGAAGAAGGATAGTAATATTTTCATAGAAGGAAAAGGAAAGCTCTAAGGCAAGGGAGGAAGTTATTCCACTAGTAATATATGTGGAGAGCTCAGGAGAAATAACACAAGTACATACAAGAAGATCAAGAACTCCTTCTCCCAAGGATAGTGTACCACCCCTACTACAGAACAACATGATAGTATTCCTCCTTTTGCTTGCCATGCACCAAGTGAAACACGTAAATCCAAAGAGGTAGAGGGTCATGAAGATAAAGAAGGAAAGGAATTTCAAGAAGGTGAGCTCTATAGTGTTGAGGTAGAAATTGAAAAGGTGTTATAGTCTCCTCTAGTGACTTATAAGGATTCACATGTAATAAGTGAAGAGGATAGACCTACTTAGCGGGCATAGATGACAGTCATGACTCCATCAATGGTGCATGAAGAAGAAGAGCATG
This sequence comes from Sequoia sempervirens, assembly GCA_007258455.2. Classification (NCBI taxonomy): domain Eukaryota; kingdom Viridiplantae; phylum Streptophyta; class Pinopsida; order Cupressales; family Cupressaceae; genus Sequoia; species Sequoia sempervirens. The sequence continues at coordinate 27,691 of VDFB02217965.1, forward strand.
ATGAAGGAAACAAGGATAAAGTCAAGGATAATTTTGAGAAATGGGATTTGAGAAAAGACACGCCAAGGGATCAATAGGATGAGTTTGGACAAAGAAAAGTACAATTAGAATCTATTGTTTTGGGTTGGTTGGATAAGGAATCAAAGAGTAAACAATTTTTTGTGGATGACACCCCTTCCAATTGGGATGAGTTATTAGAAAATATAGGAAAGGGTAAAGGAAAGAAGAAAGCCAGGGTCATTTCCAAGATTAAGAGAGATGAAGAAAATAATAGAGTGGTTCACATTGCTACTCCTGTTACTAATAAGAATAGAGATGATGTAATTGGTAGTGATTATAATGTGCAGATTATCAACCTAGGGCCTACTTCCATGGAACAAGAGATTGAAGAGTATGAAGGCTCTAGTGTTGTGATCTTTGGTAGGTTGAGTAAAGAAGTATAGAACAAGTAGGAATTGAAGAAGGAAAATGATAAACTCAAGAGATATTTGTAAGATTTGATGAAAACCTTGCAGTCCATCAACTCCTCATCATCTACTATAAGCTTCCTACCACAAGAAACAATATCAGATTTAGAAATAATGAAAAGCACCACACATGCTACAATAAGTTGGTTACAAGGAGTGAAAACCAAGGGAGATAATGCTATCAAGGACATTCTTTCAAGTAGAGGAGACACAAAGAGTTAAATCAATTGGCTAAATAATGTGCTAGCTCAGGATAAGGACGATGTGGATCACCTGTTGCAAAAGATTAAAACCATCATGGACTATACTTAAGAAAAATTAGTAAGTGATAGAAGTATTCCTTCCTCCAAAGCTACAGAACCTTGGGAGTGGTTTGAATTTCTACAAATAAGGAAACAAGTTTTAAAGGTGTATAAATAGGGGAAACAAATTGAGGACACCTTGACTAAAATCTACAACAAGTGCATTTCCTTCTTTGAGGTGATAATAGGGAGAAAGAGATTTGTGCCAAAACATCTTAGCTTGGAGCATTTGAGAAGATGGTGGTAGGATGTGTATTCTCCAGTCAATGAGGGCCCAGTCACTAAACATCACTTGGAGAATGCAGCTAGTTACATTGTAGTGATTGATAAATATCAAACTAGTAAGGTAGATTGGGATAAAATGGTAAAATAGTCAAAAGATGATATCAAGTCTATTGAGAGGAGAGTTAAGATTTTACCTATGCCTCCTTTGGCTGACTTGGAAAAGGTATTTTTGATGGTAAAGGATAATATGGAGCTTGCTAAGGATAAAGGGGGAAGTAGTTAATTCAATGCTACATCAGAATTTGTGCTTCCCCATTATTTCTCTTCTCCTTCACATGCATTGGTCCAGATTATGTTAGAAATCCCAGGCTGACCTGGATGGAGTACATGCATTTAATGCATATTTTACTTTATTTTGAATTCCTCTTGACCGACTTATTTTTTCACAATTCATTATTGTAAACCCTAGTTAGGCTGACATATCTTGGGGGGTTTCTATAAATATGGCATTCTGCCTCATTTGTAAGGGCTAGATATTTTTGATATTAGAGTGAATTAAGCAGTATAGCAAGAGTTAGATTTAGGAGTTAGTATAATTTTCAAGCAAGTGTTGTAACAGAAGACTGGAATTGTTGCTATTTTGGGTGATTTAACACAAGTAAAGACATTGTGATTTGGTGCCTTCGTTGTGTTGAATTTTATCTGGCATGGTTCCTGAGATTCTATCTTTTGAAATTGCTTAAGTTTATTTGATATATGCTAGATTTAATGTTATATGATTTGATAATTTTTATGGTTTAATGCTTGAAGTGTTTGCAACAATCTCTAGTCCATACTTTTGTGGTCGGTTGACTGTTAGTTGCTTTGCAAAGTTAACCTAGACTTTTATATTCATTGTGCTTGGCTCAATTGTGAATATTTGTTCATTGCAATTGCAATAAGGTTGTTTGGGATGAATGCTCATGATTTGAAGATCCTTAATACCTTTGAATATTGTACTATTTATATAAGATTGCAGATTTATCTGGGTCAAGCATAAATTAGTTTATGAGGGATTGGTCCATTTCAAGTGTTCATCATTGGCATTGTCAATCTTAGGGCGTGTTAAATTTAGAAGTCTCTTGGAACCTTTTTCTTTTCCTATTTATGTTATCTTTCAAGTTAAATGTAGGATTGAAAGTATCACCATATTTCTAGATCTAATAAATCTAAGGATTAAATATTTTCTTGTAGTAAGGTCGCTTTGTAATTACCAGTATTTTCACATTTACCACTAAGTTGTTTATGCATCATCAAGACCTGACATTAGAGACCTTGGGGTTGTCTCTTGAGGCTTGTTGATAGAGGTTTGCCATTCAAGAGAGATAGGATATTATATTTTTTCTAAGTTGTGTAGAAATCACTATCAACAGATTGTCGCTAGAAGGAGGTTCTGAACAAGCAAGCTGGATCAATTTTTGTTTGCCATTTTTCCTGAATGATTTAGAAGAGTAACCAAATCTACCCCAAGGGAAGAGGAATTTCAAGTATTACAAGCTCCTACTAGGTCTAGAAAGGATAGAAGAAGGGAAGAATCTTCATCCACCCAACCATTTCCATCATCTCCATGGTCCCCATCTTCATCAAGTCCATCCTCATCTAATTTAGAAGCCATTCATATTTATCAGTCCTAATAGGCTATACATTGCCCATTACCACCCCCACCTCCACCAATGGATTTCTTGGCTAATAATCCATCTCCATTGACCTTCAATAATTACAATATCATTCCCAAGAACCTAGAACATTTTTGTTCCACATTCCATGTCCCCAATAGAATTACTAAGGAACACGTCAGAATATTTTAGACCTTCCTTAGAGATAGAGGAACAAATCATGAGGATGTAGCATGCAGTCTCTTTCATTATTCCTTAGGAGAAGATGCATTCTACTAGTATAATCATTTTCCCACTGGTTCTATATAGAATTGGACTGAATTGGAGACTGCATTTCTATAGAATTTTAGGATTCCCATTAGTCCCAATGAGCTTTATCTTCAGTTCACCAGTGCTAAGAGAGAAGTCCATGAGCCTATAGCATCATTTAACAATAATTTTCATCATGTCTATACTCGACTACAGGCCCCTTATGTTGTTGATGGGGCCACTACTTTAGAAGTCTATTATGAGGGTCTTGATAGTTTGACAGCCACCTTCATGAAGTGGAGAAACAACCCTCCAACTACCTTACTTGATACATATGCAGAGGCTATGAAGGTTTACACCACTTTAAGACAACATTTATCTAGGCCTTTATCATCACTTGGACCCACTGCTCACCATAGGCAGGTCCCATCCCTCAATTAGGCTCTCACCAATCACACTCCAATCATAAATATGGTACCTTAGTTGCCCTTGGTTCCTCACCTAGGACCTCATGTGAATCAAATTCCACCTGTAACTAGTTACCCTCAGCAAAATGTGAATCAGCCTCTTCATCCACAACCTCAGGCTAGTTTTCCTACATATATGTAGAATTCTGAATTTTTGAACCAGTCATTGAATGCTAATACTATAGCAGGATATCTTCAAAACAATGCAAACCAACCTACATATAGAAATCTTGACAAGGAGAGATTGGATGAACTAACTAAACAAGTGAAGAAGCTAAACATGGAAGTAACTTATTTGAGGAATTAGAACAGTCAACTCTAGGATGCTTAAAGAAGTATACAATCCAATAATAATAGAGAAAATTGAGAAATTCAATAGGAACAACACTTCAATAGAGGCCAACATCATAAAAAAGGATATAAAAATGACAGACTATAGAATTATGATAAAGGAAAATTTTATGGCCAAAACTTTGATAGGGGTCATGCTAGTTGACAAGGATTTGATAGGAGGAAATCACCCAGACATAACAAAACTTGGAATACAAGGCCTAACAATGGAGGTGTCCCCACCCCATTAGATCAGCCAACCAATCAAGAAAAGCCTACAAGTGGTGTATATTTAGTTGAGGCTACTTTATCAGGATGGTGTAGACTCCATAAAACAAGTCAACATTCTAAGTTAGATTGTCCATAATTTTAGATAGCGGATTCAATCTTCCAGTACGAGGTGGAGAATAATGCAAGTAGTCAAGACATGGTTCCATCTACTCCCTATGATTCATTGATGTTGGTGCTATATCCTACTCATTTTCCATGGAGCAAGGAGAATGTGCCTGAAGAATAATCAAACCAACTGAAAGAAGAAGTAGATTAGGTGTGCAATGGAGATGAGATTACATAGTTGTTCAATGAAAATCTAGTAAATGAAAATGGCCCCATGGATGAAGAAAAAGCTTATATTGAAGAGGTAGAGACATTGCAATGGCCTGTTAAAAAAATATGATTTGAGGGACTTGCCACATAGGCATCCATGAGCTAGAGGCCCCTTCACCACTTTTATTCCTCCAAATAACATTACTATGCCTCTAGATCCTAATACCAACAATAATCTAGCATATCCTCAGGTTTCAAGGTAGTTCTTATCTAAAGATCAAGGACCAATGGATCTATCCAAAGGATGAACTATTGAAGCAAGTAAGGATAAGGTAGTGGAATATCCAAAAGAGGCCCCTATTGATCTGAATGTAGAACAACTAGCCATATATGTTGTAGAAGAACTCAAGAAGCTAAATGTAAGTCTCTCTATATTTAAGTTATTGAGAGTTCCAACTATTAGAAATATAGTTTTAGGAGATTGTAATGCAAATTCAATATCACAAGATAAATCAGTTGGCGAGAGTGTTAATAAAGCATTTGGTTCTCAACTAGTAAAAGGGAAAAATTAGATTCACAATCAGGTTCACATACCACCTAGAGATAAAGGGAAAGAGAAATATAGAACTCAAGTTGCTCAAGTGGATACTCCCTTGATTATGTTCCAGGGGAAAATGGACACTCCTCCATTTTTGATCTATGTTCGTATATTTGGTAAGAACTTGCACAATTGCTTGTTGGATTCAGGTGCTTCTACCAATGTAATTCCTTTTGGTGTTTGTAGAGACTTGGGTATTACTCCTGTTGATTCTCAAAAGAAAGTTACTCAATTGGATAGAAATAAAATTTTAGGGAAAGAGAATTATAGAACTCAAGTTTCTCAAGTGGATACTCTTTGGATACAAGTCCTAACAATGGAGGTGTCCCCGCCCCATTAGATCAGCCAACCAATCAAGAAAATCCTCCAAGTGGTGTATATTTAGTTGAGGATACTATATCAGGATGGTGTAGACTCCATAAAACAAGTCAACATTCTGAGTTAGATTGTCCATAATTTCATATAGCAACTTCAATCTTCCAGTACAAGGTGGAGAATAAGGCAAGTAGTTAGGAGATGGTTCCATCTACTCCTTATGATTCATTGATGTTGGTGCTATATCATACTCATTTTCCATAGAGCAAGGAGAATGTTCCTGAAGAATAATCAAACCAACTTAAAGAAGAGGTAGATCAAGTGTTCAATGGAGATGAGATTACATAGTTTTTCAATGAAAATCCAATAAATGAAAATGGCCCCATAGATGAAGAAAAAGCTTATATTGAAGAGGTACAGACATTCCAGTGGCCTGTTAAAAAATATGATTTGAGGGACTTGCCACATAGGCATCCATGAGCTAGAGACCCCTTCACCACCTCTATTCCTCCAAATAACTTTACTACGCCTCTAGATCCTAATACCAGCAATAATCCAGCATATCCTCAAGTTTCAAGGCAGTACTTATTTAAAGATCAAGGACCAATGGATCTATCCAAAGGACAAACTATTGAAGCAAGTAAGGATAAGGTAGTGGAATATCCAAAAGAGGCCCCTACTAATCTGAGTGCAAAAGAACTAGCCATATATGATGTATAAGAACTCAAGAAGCTAAAGGTAAGTCTCTCTATATTTGAGTTATTGAGAGTTCCAACTATTTGAAATATAGTTTTAGGAGATTACAATGTAAATTCAATACCACAAGATAAATTAGTCAGCGAGAGTGTTAATAAAGCATTCAGTTCTCGACTAGTAAAAGGGAAAAATTAGATTCACCATCAGGTTCACATACCACCTAGAGATAAAGGGAAAGAGAAATATAGAACTCAAGTTGCTCAAGTGGATACTCCCTTGATTATGTTCCAGGGGAAAATGGACACTCCTCCATTTCTAATCTATGTTTGTATATTTGGTAAGAACTTGCACAATTGCTTGTTGGATTCAGGTGCTTCTACCAATGTAATTCCTTTTGGTGTTTGTAGAGACCTGGGTATTACTCCTGCTGATTCTCAAAAGAAAGTTACTCAATTGGATAGAAATACAATTTTAGGAAAAGAGAATTATAGAACTCAAGTTGCTCAAGTGGATACTCCCTAGATATAAGTCCTAACAATTGAGGTGTCCCTACCCCATTAGATTAGCCAACCAATCAAGAAAAGCCTCCAAGTGGTGTATATTTAGTTGACACTACTTTATTAGGATGGTGTAGACTCCATAAAACAAGTCAACATTCTAAGTTAGATTGTCCATAATTTTAGATAGCGGCTTCAATCTTCCAATACGAGGTGGAGAATAATGCAAGTAGTCAAGAGATCGTTCCATCTACTCCATATGATTCATTGATGTTGGTGCTATATCATACTAATTTTCCATAGAGCAAGGAGAATGTGCCTGAAGAATACTCAAACCAACTTAAAGAAGAGGTAGATTAGGTGTGCAATGGAGATGAGATTACATAGTTGTTCAATGAAAATCTAGTAAATGAAAATGGCCCCATGGATGAAGAAAAAGCTTATATTGAAGAGGTACAGACATTCCAGCAACCTATTAAAAAATATGATTTGAGGGACTTGCCACATAGGCATCCATGAGCTAGAGGCCCCTTCACCACCTCTATTTCTCCAAATAACTTTACTACACCTCTAGATCCTAATACCAACAATAATCCAACATATCCTCAGGTTTCAAGGCAGTACTTATCTAAAGATCAAGGACCGATGGATCTATCCAAAGGATGAACTATTGAAGAAAGTAAGGATAAGGTAGTGGAATATTCAAAAGAGGACCCTGTTGATCTGAGTGCAGAACAACTAGCCATATATGTTACAGAAGAACTCAAGAAGCGTGTTGCCTCTATTTCAACTATAGTTAAATCAGGTAGGATAATCAAATGCTAGATCTTCAAAGACTAGTGGGACACTCACATAGGGGAAAAGACTACATCTGTTGCTAGGTCACGGGGAACTCAGTGGGAGAAGCTACCTTAGGAAGGTTCGGCATCAAAATCATACAAGGAGAAGGTTGGTAGGACCCTCTTACTATCTGGCCGATTGACTGTTCCATCTTGAGTAGGTCACTGAGACCTAGTTTTAGTCATGCCAAATGAGCCTATGGAGTCTATCGCTATAACGAGGAGGGTTCAGTATGACCTCTTACCGCATGGATTTCCTTGGCCGATAGGCCATTCAATCATCATTTGGTGAGACTCTCGATGACCATGGGCTTCAGGGAGACCTACATCGCTTGGTGAGAAGTCCCAGTAGGGTTCAATGTCTCATTGACAGTAGTGATCTTCTGTATAGCTTTCAAGTCGAGGTAATGTCCCCCAGACTCCTTAATGTCTTGCCGATGTGTGAAGAGTCTTGGAAGGAGAGTTGCTTTCAGAAAAAGTGAGGGGCTTCACCAGGAGGTCATGGTGAGTGCGAAAGTCTCACTGAAAGGAAAGGATGGGCTTTGATACAGTTGTCTTCCGCAGAAGTCCTGCCGACACAAAATAACCCCGATGTGACTAAGGGACTTTGCCAAGATGTCATACCAATCTGAGGGGGATCTCGCCAAAAGAATATCACCTTCACTAGGTTTCTTTTCAAATGTTGGGTTCGAAAAAGGTAAATGAAGTCACCATGGAGTCTTGGTGAACGCTTAATGTCTCCCTGACATGAATAAAGGGCTATCGAAAGGGTTGGTGCCCTCGGTGTAACATCTTGCTGTCGAGATGATGCCTGGATGACATGGAGTATATCTTAGTGAATAAGATGTCTCAGCAAAGGAAATCAGTTTGGCCAGATGTCTTTCCAAATGAAGGGTTCACCAAAGAATAATGAATTCTACAAGATGTCTCAGTGAAGACATTTGGTCTCACCGACTAGATGGAGGGGTCTCGATGTATTTTCCTTCGGCAAAACTCTTGCTGATACTTAGATGGGTCCTTACCAAGGAAAAATCAGTTCGGCAGGCGTCTTGCCAAAACACAAGGATGTCTCTTTAGGTAGATAGGAGGAACTCGGAGAGACATCTCACCAACTTGGTGATGTCTTGCCGACAGCAAAGGGAGCTCACAGAAGGATGAGTGATTCTCCATGAGGTCTTACTGACTTGCTTAAGTCTTAGTGAAAGGAAGCGGGGTTTGGTAAGGTAAAATGCATTCGAGGAGACACTAATAGCATCTTGCCAAAAGAAATAGAGCAGCTCAGCATAGGATAAATCCTTCAGCAAAGCATCTTTCCAAAGGATGAAGGTTACACCTATTGGGCACTTCAAAGTAAGAAAAGAAGCTCACTTTAAGGTCTTACTGAAAAGGGATGTCTTCCTGATTGGAAAGGAGTTCGACCACCTGTAAATCCACGTGGAATGAGATCTTCCAACCAGGAGGAGCTAGGGTGAGCCATGGTAGAGCAGAGAATGTCAATCCTAGTTGAATGCCATGTGAATAGATAATAAGCCCAGAGCATTCAAGGTGTTGGGCCGAAGTAGCTCAACCAGACACAATGCCAAGATTGGAATGAATGCAGTAGCTATTAAAGATATTTGGAGAAGACTTCCCTGGAGATGACTCTTCACTATCATGAACATGCTGGGGATTCAACATTAATGTCAATCAAAAGATTTGAGGGTAGATATTTTTCTAAGATTTGATATTTTTGTAGGCCCTAAGTGGGTTGATATTAATCTGTATATAAGGCATTTTTTCCTTTTTTGTAAGGAGGTTCCGATTACACACTCTGAAGAGTTAGTGATTTTTTAATCAATCCTTTCTCAATCAATGTATGTTTTTCTGTAACTCAACTAGAATCCTGAATACAACATAGAGTTTACCTTGGAATTTTGTGTTCATGTTTGTATTGATTACCATTTTTGTATCTTTCTTTTGGACAATGCAAGTCTTTAACTATGTTTTATAATTCTGTATTCATATCTTAGAGCTATGAAATCAATCTTTCCTTCTTGAGATGTGTATGTGGGCCAAACCTGTTAGGACTAAAGCATTAAGTCTGAAAGAATTTTTTATTAGAATAGCAATTATGCTTTCAAGTGTATGTTCTTCCTGTATTCATTTCATGCTTTCTTAACAGTTCAGTGTATCACCCTAGTGTAGTTCTTAAATTTACGCATCTCTTCCCTCTTTCCTCTCAAAGAAATAATAGTTTAGGTGATACCCAAAGGAAGCTGGCCTTCTCTAGAGGTTCATTTTAGTTATAGGTGACCCACAACCTTGAGATGATCCCGTGTTGCTCTAGAATGCTCAATTTTTTGTAAACTTTGCGCAGGGTGTAATTCTAGGTGACAATAGTTTCTGGCACGCTCGGTGGGACATAAATTAATTTAAACTACTAGTTTAGTATCCAACCAGTGACTTCCAAACTTTATAGAAGTCTTTTGGCATACTTGGTGACTCTAGAAAGAGGAAGAACTCCAGAAATCCATGCCTTCTATAGTAGATGAAAAGAGTTCAAACAAGAAGCAGTTCAGGCCCTTTTGAATACTTGCAGCTGTCACCACCAAGAAAACAAGGCAGTCTAGAGGAAAGTCAAAGAACAACAATTATCCATTCTAGAAGAACTAAGTCCACTCCTCCACTTATGGGATCACATATTGTTGTCCCTTCCTTGCCTTCATTTAGAGTACCAACAAATCAACCACAGCCACCTCCAATGGCCGCCCTTGTGGAATCAACCCTTTGTTGATTTTAATGGAGGGAGCCCCTTGAATTTGGCACAACATAATGATATTCCAATGGTAGCCCTAAAGATTCTGCCAACTTTTACTGGGGAAGATCAAACTACTCCCATTGAACATCTAAGAGATGTAGCTTTGTTATGTGGAGTTCACCACATAACCCAAGAGGATGTTGCAGTCAGATTATTAGCTACTTCACTAAAGGGGTAGAGCTATGCAGTGGTACAGGAGCCTACCAGTCAGTTCAATTGCTACACGGGACAAGTTCGAAGATAAATTACATAAGCAATTCCAAGATAGGTCTAACAACTTGTCTCTACTGGAGCAATTGACTACAATTAAGAGAGCTCCACAAGAAAAAATGAAAAACTTCAACTTCAGATTTAAAAGAACCTAGGATAGAATCCCTGCAATGGTGAGGCCACCTCCAGAGTATGCATTCGTATACTTTTTGAGAGCTCTTAATAGTGATATAGCTATTATGATATAGTCAATGGGAGGGGTCTCTCTACCAAATTCCTTTGAAATAGCTATCAGAGCTAAAAATAGCTTAATACAAGTTGGTAAGCTTGCTCCTAGGCCACCAATGCCCATATTCCTAGAGATTCATGCAAACATCCCTTTGCAAATACCTCCTTTCACACCTCTACCAACTGTACCAACATTGCTAGCTATTGTTCCAGCTATTGGTAGACAAGAGAGTACCGCTTCAAGCTCATTGTAGGAGCTACAAGAGATCAAAGGTCTTTTTTAGACTTTTGGCAACAAGTTGGTGAACTTGGAAAAGCAACAGACCTATTCGAGGCCTTATCAACAGTAGAATCAGGCCTCAAGCTAGCCTTTCCAAGGTCAATAGCAGCAATTCCAGGGGAATAGACAACAATATCAAGGAAACTATCAAGGCACAAGACAAAATGTGAGCACAAGGCCTTTTTAGGCCTATAATCCAGCTCTGATTAATGTCGTAAAATAGCTCGTCCCTATTCAAAACCATCTGGCTGCTGATTATGAATGGTGTTATCCATGTAATCAACCACATAATCAAGCTACATGCTCTAATGGTGTCATCAATCAAGCCCTGATGGTGCAAAATGTTGTAGGCGTGCAAAATTTTCCTAAGGAGGGTTATCTATAACAACAGGATCAGCTCGGAGATGATTCCACCCTCCTAAATTGGCAAGGAGAAGAATTATGTGGAGTAAACTAGAACAACACATCCATTGCTGCTAATACTAGAGCCAATAAGAAGGCTTTTGAGGTTGAACAAGCAGCAAATAAAGATAAAGGAGTTGCTAATTCGTCAAGTTAGCAAGTGCCACACACTTTGCAGTAAGGTCTGGACACTACTAAGGAGAAATCTTTGCATGCTACATCCTCAAGTCAAATGCAGCCTGACCATATTGTTGCAAAGATGCAACCCAAGGTAAATATATCTGCACCTTTCAACATTGTTGAAAGTATGAAAAAAATGAATGTTTCAATTTGATGCAGCCCAAGGTAAATATATTTGCACCTTTCAACATTGTTGAAAGTATGAAAAAAATGAATGTTTCAATTTCAATGTGGGATTCTTTAGCAATCCCTGGTCAAATCAATTTGTTAAGTCAGCTTTATCAAGTCCATTTAGTTTGAATCCTCCAAATAAAGTATCTTTAGGCCAAAAAAAGTCAGTCTTAACTAATGCACCGTTGGATAGTACCCCACAAAAAAGTGATGGTGTCAAGCCCCCTCGTTACTATGTTTCCTTAATAGTGGGGAATAAATTATTGAACAATTGCATGGTTGATAGTAGGGCTAGTAATTCAGTGATTCCAAAGAAGATTGCAGACCAATTAGGTTTGCAATACCAGCCATTAGAAAAGGGGGTACTTCAATTGGATGGAACAACAGTAAACACTATAGGTGTTATTAAAAATTTGAATCTCACACTACATGCCTATCCCAACTTTTCAATCCCACAGGATGCGTTTGTCATAGATTTGCCACCATTTTTTGCTTTTTTACCTATCTAGAGACTTCATAGCTAAAATTGGAGGGTATTTGTCTTCAGATTGGTCCCATATGCTTTTTAGTACCAGGTATGGTACTAAGGTAACCATAACTTCTGAGTCCCTTTCCAAAGATCATATTGAACCCTACGTGTCGTTTGCTATAAATGTCAACTCTACTATTTTAGAGGATGTTGAACTTGCTACAACACAAGAGTTACAAGCTAAGAGTGTACCTAAAGTGCTCCTAAATGAATGGGCAGTTGAGAACATGGTTGACAATCCAAATGAGCTTATTCAGGATGATGGCCTAGGCGATTATATATTGCATGAACATGGGACAAAAATGCCAAATCTTGAGAGGAGTGCAAAAGGTTAGTTTGAGCAGCGAAATGAATTATGGGAGATGTACTTTGATGGATCAAGAAGAAAAAATGGCACTGGGGGGGTGCAATTCTTGTGTCTACTCAAGGTGATAAATATTATGTTGCATTCCGTTTTGCTTTTGCATGCTCCAATAACACTACTGAATATGAGGGCCTTGTTCAAGGTCTAGAGTGGGCAAGGAAGAGAGGGATAAATAGCTTGAAAGTCTATGGAGATAGTGAATTAATTGTTAACCAGGTCAGGGGCCTGAATGTTGCTAAAAATGACACATTTAAGTCTTATAGAAATAGAGTGTGGGACATGCTCAAAGTTTTTGATGCCTTTAATTTAGTGTCTATTCCAAGAAATCAGAACAAGCATGCTGACAGGCTTGCAGCCATTGGGGCACAGTTTGATATTCCAGGAGATATTAGAAAAGAGAAAGTGCAACAGTATGTGAAGGTTGTAGTCAGGCCATCAATTCCTGATAACAACATTCATTGGCAAGTCTTTGACAGTGATGAGCAGATCCTTTCTTTCTTGCTCGAAGAAGATAAGTTCTCCATGGTGAATCAAGCAAAACTCAAGCAACAGTATGGTGATCAAGTCATACAGCTAAAGACAAATAAATTACCCAACAACCTTGTTACCTTAGAGTCAATTTTTAGTACTGATGATCAGCTTAAGAAAGGTAAAGTTGGCTTGCAGATCAAACAAGAACACTATGAAGAATTGGATATTTTCAAAGGTAAACTTCTTAAGATAGGCAAAATTTGTTCACATAAAGATAAACAAGCTTTTGTTGCTTTATGTCAAGAATTCTATGATGTCTTTGCTTGGGAATACTTAGATTTGAAAGGTTTTGACCCTCACATTGCTCAACACACCATTGAGTTAGAGCCTGATGCTAAACCAGTAAGACAGAAGCAAAGGCCCCTAAATCCTAAAATTGAGCCCCTAATGATTAAAGACTTGACTAAACTAGTCAAGGGGGTATTGTCTTTCCTATTAAGCACACTTCATGGGTTTCTAATCTTGTACCAGTTAGAAAGAAAAGTGGTGAAATAAGACTTTTTGTAGACTTTAGGGATCTTAACCGATCCTTTCTGAAAGACCACTACCCACTGCCCTCCATGGAACAAATCTTACAAGAGGTTGCTGGTTCTAAAAGATTTTCCTTATTAGATAGTTTTTTAGGGTACAATCAGGTGTTGGTTAAAGAAGAAGATCAGTTCAAAACTACCTTCACGACTAAATGGGGCACCATGGAATACAAAAGGATGCCTTTTGGTTTGTCCAATGCCAGTGCAACATTTCAGAGGGCCATGGACATGGAATTTCAAAGCTTGATTAACAAGATTATACTGATTTACCTAGATGATATTATAATTTATTCCAAGAATGTTGATGAACATGTGTCACATCTTAGGAAACTTTTTGAAAAATGTCAAGAGTTTAGGATCTCCCTCAATCCAAAAAAGAGCATCTTTGTTGTTCACAAAGGGAAACTACTAGGACACATAGTGTCAAAGCAAGGAATTACTATTGATCCTGAGAGAGTCAGAGCCATACTTGAGTTGCCGCTACCTAATCATAAGAAGGGTCTGTAAAGATTTGTAGGCCAGATCAACTTTCTAAGAAGATTCATCCCTGATGTTGCAAGCTTGCTACAACCTTTAACAACTATGTTAAAGAAAAAATCAGTTTTCAGTTGGAAAAAAGATGCCAAGAATAGTTTTGAAAAGGTCAAGGAGGCCTTAGCAGTTGCTCCTACGCTAGTAAATCCCAAATTTTCTAAAGATTTTTATCTGTATTCCTATAGTAGCAAAAGTAACATTTCTACAATATTGGTTCAAAAAAATGAAGAGGACTTAGAACAACCAATAGCCTTAACAACCAATAGCCTTTTTCAGTCAAGTATTTTGACTATGAATAGAAGTACTCCTTTGTAGAGAGGCATGTTCTTGCTGTGATCAAAAGCCTGAAGAAATTCAAGCCTTTAGTCGCTCATAAAAAAATTCATATCATGGTGGCACACTCAAGTGTGAAGGACTTCTTATTGAATTGAGATTTGAATGAAAAAAGAGCAAGGTGGATCACTAAGGTCATGGAGTATGATGTAGATATTAAGATAACCAAGTTGGTTAGAGGCAGAGGTCTCTATGAGCAACTTGCTGTTGGGTCAAGCAGCAGAAGTGAACTAAAAAAAGATGTTATCCTTGCTAATATAAATGAGCTTCAGAATGCTCAAGATGATGTATCTATAGGAACAACCAACTAGGTTCAAGATATGACCCATTTCTTATAGATTGGTGAGTGTCCATATGGTTTGAATAGAACTAAAAGGAGATATTTCAGATTGTAGTCCATACCATATGTGCTAGTAAATAATGTTCTCTTCAAAAAGGATCTAAGTGTTGTCCTATTAAGATGCATTCATAGTGATCAGGTTGAAAGGGTGCTTCATGAGTTTCATGATGGAGATACAGGAGGTCACTTTGCTCCCAGAACTACTGCTTGGAAAATCATGAGAGATGGTTACTACTAGCCCAACCTATTCAAGGATGTATATGCCTGGTCAAGAAAGTGTGTCAAATGCACTCTGTTTTCAAGAAAGGAAAAGTTTCCAGCTATGCCCCTGCATCCAATTCAAGTAGAGCAGCCCTTCATGAGATGGGGCATTGATTTCATTGGACCAATAAATCCACCTTCCAGTGCTGGTCATAGGTGGGTGCTGACAGCTACATACTATTTCACAAGGTGGACAGAAGCGGTTGCATTGAAAGAAGCAAAAGAGTCTTCAGTTTTGAGCTTCTATAAAGACATAATCACCAGATTTGGAGTCTCTGACTCCATCACATCCGATAATGCTCTTGCATTCACGGGGTTAAGATTAACTTACTAGGTGGTTAAGTATGGCATTAATTTGAACACATCTTCAAATTATTACCCCCAGGGTAATGGTTTGGCTGAGAGCAAAAATAAGAACCTCATTAGAATTATTATAAGGTCCATAGAGGATAATCAAAAGACCTGGCACATTAGTTTAAAGAATGTTCTTTCTACAGCAAAGGGAAACAACAAAAATTTTTAGGGTAGGAGATCTCGTGTTCAAGTGGGACATTCTCAAAAGAAAACCTGGCCATCACACTAAGTTTGATAACATGTGGACAAGTCTTTTCATCATCAGGCATTGCAAGGAGCACAATACTTATCAACTGGCTATAACATAAGGGGATTTGCTTCCTATCCCAGTGAATGGGATATACCTTAAACTCTGCTTTCAAGTCTGATAAATTCCTTTCTTGTACATATCTAGTTGGGTTTTATGCTTTCAATAAGTGCTTTGCACTATGGTTCATTTGTGTTTTGTTTTGCTCCTTTCCTTAATGTTGTTTTAGTGCAGTATTTTTCTCTGCCGTTTTCCCCTATTTTTCTTTTTGGCAACCTATTGTCTCCTTTAAGCCTCATATGGATTGCAACCATGTGCTGACTGACATTTTTATTTGTTCTCTAAGTTTTCTAATGACTCCATACCCAATGGACAAGTTGTAGCTACTAGTTCTCATGTTTAGCACGCAAACATCCCACAAAGGTCACCAGAATTGTTCCCTCTATTTCACCTACAGTTAAATCAGGAAATATAATCAAATGTTAGATCTTTAGAGACTAGTGGGACACTCACATAAGGGAAAATACTCTACATCTATTGCTAGGTCACAAGGAACTCAGTGGGAGAAGCTACCCTAGGAAGGTTTGGCATGAAAATCATCCAAGGAGAAGGTCAGAAGGACCCTCCTACTATCTGGATAACTAACTATTTTGATTCATTCCATCTTGAGCAGGTCACTGAGACCTAGTTTCAGTCATGTAAAACAAGCCTACGAAGCCTATTGCTATAATGGGGAGGGTTCAATATGACCTCTTACCATGTGGATTTCCTTGGCCGATAGGCCATTCAATCGTCATTCAGCGAGACTCTCGATGACCACGGGCTTCGGGAAGACCTACAACACTTGGTTAGAAGTCCTAGCAGGGTTCAATGTCTCACCGATAACAATGATCTTCGGTATAGCTTTCAAGTTGGGGTAATGTCCCCTTGACTCCTCAATGTCTCAACGATGTGTGAAGAGTCTCGGAAGGAGAGGTGCTTTCAGCAAAAGTGAGGGGCTTCACTGGGAGGTCTTGGCAAGGTTGAAAGTCTCGCCGAAAGGAAAGGATGAGCTTTGATAAAGTTGTCTTCAGTAGAAGTCCTGCCAACACAAAAGAACCCCGGTGTGACTAAGGGACTTCACCAGGATGTCACACCGATCTGAGGGGGATCTTGTCGAAAGAATATCACCTTTGCCGGTTGTCTTGCCGAATGTAGGGATTGGAAAAGGTAAATGAAGTCGCCATGGAGTCTTGGCAAAGGCTTAATGTCTCTTTAACATGAATAAAGGGATATTGAAAGGGTTGGTGCCCTTGGTGTAATGTCTCACCATCGGGATGATGCCTGGCCGACATGGAGTATGTCTTGGCGAATAAGATGTCTCGGCAAAGGAAATCAGTTTGGAAAGATATCTTGCCGAAGGGTAAAGGTCACGCCGAAGAAATCAAAGGAGTCAGCATTAGTAAAGGAAAGAGAGTTCTCTGGATGTCTTTTTGAATGAAGGGTTCACCAAAGAAGAATGAAGTATACAAGATGTCTCAGCGAAGACATTTTGTCTCACTGACTAGATGGAGGGGTCTCGATGTATTTGGCTTTGGTAGAACTCTTGCCGATACTAAGATGGGTCCTCACCAAGGCAAAATCAGTTTGGCAGGGGTCTTGCCATAACACAAGGATGGCTCTTCAGGTAGACAAGAGGAACTTAGAGAGAGGTCTCACCAACTTGGTGATGTCTTGCCGATAGCAAAGGGAGCTCGCGGAAGGATGAGTGATTCGCCATGAGGTCCTGCCAACTTGCTTAAGTCTTAGCGAAAGGAAGTGGGGTTCGGTAAGGTAGAATGCATTTGGGGAGACACTAATAGCATCTTGCCAAAATAAATAGAGCAACTCGGCATAGGATAAAGCCTTCGGCAAAGCATCTTGTCAAAGGATGAAGGTTACACCGATTGGGCACTTTGGAGTAAGAAGAGAAGCTTGCTAAGAGGTCTTAGCAAAAAGGGATGTCTTGCTGACTGCAAAGAAGTTCGACCACCTGTAATCCATGTGGAATGAGATCTACCAACTAGGAGGAGCTAGGGTGAGTGGTGGCAGAGCAGAGAATGTCAACCCTGGTTGAATGCCACATGAATAGATAATAAGCCCAAAGCATTCAAGGTGTTTGTCTAAAGTAGCTCAACTAGACATGATGCCGAGATGAGAATGAATGTAGTTGTTGAAGATATTTGAAGAAGACTTCCTAGGAGATGACTCTTCACCATCATGGACATGCAGTGGCTTCGACATTAATTTCAATCAAAAGATCTGAGGGTAGATCTTTTTCTAAGCTTAGATATTTTTGTAGGCCCTAAGTGGGTCGATATCAGTCTATATATAAAGCATTTTTGCCTTTTTTGTAAAGAGGTTTTGATTACACACTCTAAACAGTTAGTGATTTTTTAATCAATCCTTTCTCAATCAATATATGTTTTTTTGTAACTCAACTGGAATCCTGAATACAACACAGAGTTTACCTTGGGAGTTTGTGTTCATGTTTGTATTGATTCTCATTTTTGTATCTTTCTTTTGAACAATGCAAGTCTTTAACTGTGTTTTATAATTCTATATTCATATCTTAGAGCTATGAAATCAATCTTTCCTTCCTAAGATGTGTATGTGGGCGAAACCTATTAGGACTAAAGCATTAAGTCTGAAAGAAATTTTTTTGAGAATGGCAATTATTCTTTCAAGTGTATGTTCTTCCTGTGTTCATTTCATGATTTCTTAACAGTTCAGTGTATCACCCTAGTGTAGTTCTTTAATTTATGCATCTCTTCCCTCTTTCCTCTCAAAGAAACAATAGTTTAGGTGATACCCAAAGGAAGTCGACCTTCTCTGGAGGTTCATTTCAGTTATAGGTGACCCACAGCCTTGAGATGATCCCATGTTTCTCTAGAATGCTCAATTTTTTGTAAACTTTGCATAGGGTGTAATTCTAGGTGACAACAAAGCTAAAGGTAAGTCTCTCTATATTTGAGTTATTGAGATTTCCAACTATTAGAAATACAATTTTAGGATATTATAATGCAAATTCAATATCACAAGATAAATTAGTCGGTGAGAGTGTTAATAGAGCATTCAGTTCTCAACTAGTAAAAGGGAAAAATCAGATTCACAATCAGGTTCACATACCGCCTAGAGACAAAGGGAAAGAGAAATATAGAACTCAAGTTGCTCAAGTGGATACTCCCTTGATTATGTTCCAGGGGAAAATGGATACTCCTCCATTTCTGATCTATGTTCATATATTTGGTAAGAACTTGCACAATTGCTTGTTGGATTCAGGTGCTTCTACCAATGTAATGCCTTTTGGTGTTTGTAGAGACTTGGGTATTACTCCTGTTGATTCTCAAAAGAAAGTTACTCAATTGGATAGAACTAAGGTTAATGTTGTAGAGGAATAGAACATGATTCATATGCAGGTTGCCTCTGACCCTAGAATTCAGCAAGTTATAAATATACAAGTGGTAGATATACTCGACACTTATGGTTTGATTCTCATAAGTGATTTTACCAGGGCCCTAAATGTATATGTATCAACTGATCACTCTCATATGTGGCTTCATTGAAAAGGAGTGAAAAATTAGATTAGGATTGAAAGAGAACCTAGAATGAAATATATGATCACAGAATATCAGAATAATTCTAATGAAATATTGATATTAGAGGTGAGTATGGGTAATTACATACTTGTAGCCCCTTTTGAGGAATCTAATGTGGAAGAAATCCTTATGCTACATGCTACACCTATGGATTTCATAGTTGAATCTAGTGGTATGAGAGCTCTGGTGGAACCAGTTGATGAAGACGTTCCTGAAGATCATCAACTCAGCTTATTGGATAATTTCCAAGAATTCATTCAGAAGTGCATTGAAGATCAGATTTATTTGGGTAGGGAAATGAATTTCAAAGAATTAATTTTTCCAAATTGGTGTAGAGTGCATAACACCTCCCACTCGGAACTGGATTGTTACTTGTGCTAGACTGCAGTAGAACAAGTGCAAAAATGTATCAGCCCTATTCCAATAGTAAAAATCAATATTCAGAATATTCAAGAGGATCCTAGAGGGAGGAAAGTGATGCTATCTAAGGAGCCCTCCAATAGTAATAGTGCAAGAGATGTAACAAGGAAGTTTGTAGTTGTTGGTTGTTGAATCCTAATATTTGATAGGTCTAAATCAAAGCAAGGAGCTAGGGCAAGATTTTAGTTAATCAGTCCAAAAGGTAAAACTTTTTTTTGTTGCTCATAGACTTTAGTTTCATTGTACTAATAATGTAGCAGAATGTGAGGCTTTGATTCATGGGTTGCTCATGGCAATAAAGAAAAAGGTCAAGATCTTGCAATTCTTTGGGGATTCTGAGTTAGTAGTTAAGCAAGTTAGGAGGCAGTACTCATGTCATGACAGGAGGATGACAATTTATAGGCACAGAGTATGGGACCTTATTGAAGGATTTGATGCCTTGAACATTCAGTTGATACCACGTAATAAGAACCAAACAACAGATTCCCTTGCTCAGGTAGCTAGTACGTTACAACCTTTGTATCTTTCTAGATTGAAGAAATTTATAGTGGAATTGACCCCGGTGCCTTGAGTACTCGATAATGTTACGAATTTAAGGTATTCAAAGATGATAAGCATATTTTGGATTTTATCACAAGTTCATATGTCTTTGCTTCTCATATTATTGATGAAATTGAACCTCAAGAAGTAGATATGGATTTGGAAGGGGTGATTAATTTGAAAACAAATACTATTCCTAGAGGAATGGTGTAGTTAGAAAGAATTTTTGATTTGGATAAGGTCAAATATCAAGAACAAGATTCCAAGAAAGATTCCATTAGTGAAAAATGTGAAACATACAATATGGGAACTCAAGATGATATCAAGAATGTCTTCATTAGAAAAGTATGTACCCCAGAGGAGAGGAAAGGAATAATTGATGCATTGCATACTTACTAGGATGTAATAGCTTGGAGTTGTGAAGACTTGAAGAAATATGACACATCAATTATAACTCACACTATCCCTCTGAAGCCAAGAGTAAGACCCTTCAGGCAGAGGCAAAGATTGATTAATGCCTAGAGCCCATAATTCAAAAGGAAGTGTAGAAGTTGTTGTCTGCCAAAATCATATTCCCAGTTAGACATTCAACCTTGGTTGCCAAACTAGTTCCTATGAGAAAAAAGAATGGTGAAATCAAACTGTGTGTGGATTTTAGGAACCTTAACAGAGCATCAGAAAAGGACAATTATCTAGTACCCTCGATGGATGAATTACTTCAGATTGTCAATGGATCTCAAATGATGTCTTTTGTGGATGGATACTCTAGACATAATCAAGTTATGGTACAATATGAAGATAGGAATAAAACTAATTTCACCACAAAGTGGGGTACTTTCACTTATAGGAGGATTCCTTTTGGTTTAATCAATGCAGGAGCTACATTCTAGAGAACTATGGAAATTTATTTTAAGGATATAATTGGTAAATGCATAATTATTTATATGGATGATTTCACAGTCTTTTCTAAAAGGAGAGGTGATCACATAGCCAATTTATGTAGAGTGTTTTAGAGATGCAAAGAATTTGGAATATCTCTTAATCCAAAGAAGTGCATCTTTGGAGTTACTGAGGTGAAATTGCTAGGACACATTATCTTAGAGAAAGGCATTGCAATTGACCCTAAATGAGTGGAAGCTATACTTAAGATTCAACCACCAGCTAGCAACAAAGAGATGAAGTCATTCTTTGGGAAAATTAATTTTGTAAGGAAGTTTATCATAGGATTTGTAGAAATAGTCAATCCACTGAACAAAATGTTGAAGCAGGAAGCTAAAGTTGAATGGAGTGCAAAAGCTAAAGAATCATTTGCAAAAATAAAAAGGGCCATTACTGAAGTTCCATTTTTGGCGAGTCTTGATTATGATAAGCCATTATATATATATTCATTTGCTTTTGACCACTCTTGTATTGGCATGTTGACCCAAAAGTTGTATCAAGGGAATGAACACCACACAACATTTATGAGTGCACCATTGAAAGATGTCAAACTAAGGTATCCTAGTGTGGGGAAACAAGCCTACGCCTTGGTAAGAGCTGTGAATAAATGCAGGCATTATATTCTTAGGAACAAGGTCTTTGCAATAGTTCTTGATCCTCTAGTTAAGTTGTTGATGCAAAATGAGCTTGGAGAACATTGAGCAAAGTGGGTGACCATGTTTAAGGAATACGATACTGAGATTCAACCCATGAAGTTTGTAAGAGGGCAAGGGATTGCAAGAACGATGGTAGAAATGGGCCCTGACCTTGCAATCCAACATTACAATCTTGAAGATGTTTCTCTAGGGGGATGGTATGATGATATCATTCACTATCTCCTGACTCAATGATGTCTTGACCATCTTAATGCAATGCAGAGAAGGGAATTACATTTGAATAGTGATAGTTTCATGCTAAAGGGAGTTTTCCTAGACAAAAAGAACCATAAAAGTGTATATTTAAGGTGTTTGGGATAGTAGGAAGCTAAAAGAGTGATAGCAGAGTTCCATGATAGATATGGGACATGCCATGGATTTTCACTTTCCACAACAAATCAAATCTTGAGAGATGGTTATTATTGTTCCACATTGTTCAAGGACACACACAATCATGTCATAACTTGCCATGTGTGTCAAACTATAGCAACCAAGGGAAAGTATGCAGCTCTTCTAGTTCAACCAATTTTTGAGTTAAAAAAATTTGCACAGTGGGGAATGGATTTCATAGGTCCAATCAATCCACCTTCTTTTGTAGGCCATACATATATTCTCACTATCACTGATTATTTCACATGATGGAATGAGGCTCTTGCATGCAAATAATGAACTTTTGAAGTGGTAATCAATTTCATTGAATCAAGTATTATTAATCACTTTGGATATCCTTTATCTTTAGTTTGTTATAATGGTCCTTCATTTGCATAATTGAAGTTTTCTAATTAGGCCTTTGATCATGGGATTGTAATAAAGTTTGCATCCAATTATTATCCATAAGGTAATGGTTTGGTTGAGTCTTCTAATAAAAAACTGTTAACAGTCATCCATAAATTATTAGAGAAGAATCCCAAGGATTGGCACACTCAACTTAGATTTTCTCTATGGGGAGATCGTATAAGACAAAATACTTCCTTAGGGACCTCTCCTTACCATCTTGTCTATGGCCTAGAACCAATATTTCCTATTCAATTGAGGATCCCCACGTTGTAGTTCATTAATGAATATTAAGATGAAGAGAACATGCATGAGGCCGGCCTGGCAAAGCTATTGCACCTTGAAGAAACAAGAGATGAAGCTTTAGAAAACTTTTCCAAGCATCAGGGCATAGTTAAAAGATGGTTTGATAGGAGAGCCACAGTAAAATATTTTAGGATCTCTTGCTTGGTCCTCTATTAGGATAAGGCACATGACTGAAAAGGCGAGCACAGTAAATTTTACAAGCTTTGGATTGGCCACTATCAAATTTCAGAGATCCTAGGAGATAATGCTTTTCGCTTGAAAACCCTCACTAGGGAGGATATCCCACTACCTATCAATGGATAGTACTTGAAGGATTACTTCCAGTCTTGAGTTGTTTACAACTCTTTCCTTGTACATAGTTAGAATAGGTTTTCTTTTCTGTTTTGTTTGGTTTTATTTGCTTTGGTTAGAGTAGGTTTCCTTTTCTACTTTTCTTTTGGTTTGTTTTTGTTTTAGTTAGTTTAGGTTTTCTTTTGGTTTGGTTTTTATTTGCTCTTCTCTTGCTTTGGAGGATCTCTTATTTTCTTCTAGGTGTGTTGCACTTGCATGGAAATCATATTATTATCCAGGACTATCGTGAATATTTCTTTTACAAACATCAATCTTTTTTCTAGAGTTAGTTGGTGAAAGTCCTCTATTTGGTGTCATATGTATTAAATGTTTTGATTGGATAAGCCAAGGGATTAAGTTAAATCTAGAATGTATTTGGGTCTTACATTTTACACTGATCTTTTAAATTCCAAGGTTGCAAGGGATTCTTATGAAGTCTACTTAGGTGAAAAAAATATTATATTCTACTTTAGTGCCACTGTGGTTCTCAACCCTGAGTGTGAACTTTATTGTTCACAGGTTGAAATAAAAAGTGAAAAGACAAGAGATATCATTGAAAGAAAGAAAAAATAATAATATATATTGAAAATCAAAAGGATGAACTCAACTTATCAAGGGTATCCAAGTATCTCTACTGTGGCTATGGACACCTAGTTGGTAGTAGAGCTATGCTTGGGGGAATCACATTGATAACCTCATCAGGGCTATGGATGCCTGACTGGTAGCGATGCTCTATCCATGTTTCTTTTGGAGTTAGAATCTTTATGTATCTTGGTCAAACCAAATTTGATCCTCATTGCAACCAAGGAAAGTGGGAATGAATCCATATGCCCACACTTTGACCCTAGTACAAGAATGGTTTTCTTATCTCTAAGTTTTGAAACTTTGAAAAGTTAATGGACCTAATACAAGGACTGAAGCCAAAGATTCTGGGTTTTTGATTCCAATTTGTCACTGAAATGCTCTAGAGCATTTTCCCAACAACAGTTGCCATTTTTTGTGTAGTTTTTCACACACATGCGCCACTGAAAGTAGGGACCCTCTTTTTCTTTCATTCCTGGTGTTTTGGCCCTTTGATATTAAGGATTTACCTTGCTTTGGAATGAGCTTGAATGTTTATCTTACCTACATTGGTGATCCCTCTTTGATATTAATTGAAAAAATCAAGTTTTAGAACCATTTCAGGTTTTTCACTATTCTCGAGAAAATCCTCTCTTGCAAGAATTCCCCAAATACTCTAAAAACCTGGTGTTGGATGATTTGCACTATGATCTAGAAATTTGGGGACCTCATGGAATTCCGTGTTGGTCAGATTTCTCCAAATATCCATCATCCTATCAGATTCCTAGGTTTTGGTCAAGGTTGTCTTGTCGACTAGGTTAATGCTCATTTGTACGATTTTGTGGCAAGTATTTAATCAATTTTGGGGAGTTTTGTGACATTAAGTCTTTATCATTTGCTTTCTATTGACTTCAGGTGCTTAATCTTAAGTACTTGGCTAGATTTGGCATGTTCAATTTGTGAATTCTTGGATTTGGTGGTGATTTTCTTGGGCATCATTTATTGTTTGCTAAGGTGCTAAAGATTGTTACCTCTCATTGTTGTAATCGAGTCTCACTACATCAATGGTATGTACCCATTGCCCTAATTTTTATTGTTGAATGTGAATGATTATTTGGTGTCTCGAGTGTGCCTAGAATCTAAATTTTTGCATGTTTGGGCATTGAACATCTTGAAGCTAGGGTTGCTTGGTTTTGTTAGATTGATGATCTCAAGTGAGTTTGTGAGATTTTCTTTTGGTTTCATCATGAGGTAGCTCACTTGTGTAGGTGATAAGGAAATTTTTGAGAACCTAGCAATTGAGTAAGCTGAGCCCAATCTTGTCCTAGGTATTCATGGAAAATTTTTAGGGTTTTAGGCTTAGGGCATCACCAATCCCTATCGATTTACTTCAAGATAAGTCTTGAATTTAAAGATGATCTATAGGAGGTTCAAATTGAGCTAGTTTCAGGAACAAAGTCCTCAAATTTGTAATCATTTGATCAAATTGAGTAAAGTCATGAAAAAATATTGACATTCTATATTTCAAGGTCTTCACAAAATTCATTAACTGCCGAAATTCCATAATTTTGCATTTTCTCTTCATTTTCCCAAAATGTGCAATAATCGAGAGTTTTTCCTGCTTCATGTATTTTCATTTCCTCTAGATTTTCCTGAAATTTCCTTTGTCCCTTCATTCTCTTGAAATTCATAGACTACTATTATTTTCACAAATTTTTGTCTTATGCAGAATCCTCCAAAACTTTGCTGAAAATGAAGAACCAAGAGGTAGCATGGTTTATTAGTTGGTGATTATGCATTACATGATAAATTTGAGTTATTTAAAGATGTGTCATACTACCTCTTAGTTAATTATAGTTGATTAAATGATTATTGGAAGCTTTTTGTGTTTATTTCACTGAAATCCATCTGGTTGGGAATTTTTTGAAGTTTCTCTCTAGCTTGGATTATGTGAGAGGATTGAAAACTCAAACTTTCATATCATCAATTCTTATGATGTTTTAGATAGTTTTTTTTATCACGGGACTTATATTGATGTTGAATATTCCATTTGTGATTATTTAACCTAGGTCTGATGTGATCTTTATTATGGTTTGTTTGTTGGATGTAGATTGAATCAAGTAAGGTAGTGACAAGTGGAACCAAGGGTAGAGTGGTCTTCTATTTCTAAGGTAGAAAGAATCAAAATGGATATCAAGAGAGAAATCCCTGATTGAAAGCTAACATCCATCTCCTCAGAGGTAACTAACACAAATGTTGGGTTATGGGGTTATGAGAAGTTTAAGACAATGATGGTACCACAAAACATTCCTTTGCTGGCCAGAAGAACATTGGAGTCAGGGTTGGCACATGTAGCCAGATTCCCTCCTACAGTGTAGTGATATGAGTTGGTGCTTTAGTGTGCCAGACACTATGTTAGAGGTACGCAAAGGATAGTTGGTCCTCAAGGAAGAATTGTGGAAAATCTAAATCCTATTTCTATAGCCCAGACCTTTGACATGCCAAAAAGATCTCATGTGGTGGGTTTTGATATGGAAGTGGCTAGGAAGTTCTATGAGGAAGATACCATCAAGTCCCAATAGGTTATCAATTCCTAGCTAGAGAAATCTAAATCCCACTTTTCCAAGCTGCCCAAATAGCTATTCAGAGAAAAATTTAAGAAGGAATACTATGATGTTATCACCCTTCTCAGTAGGGTGGTAGGGTTGAAGAGTGTAGGAGTGTTTGAAACTTGGATGTTTCATGTCATTATGAGGATGGAACAAAATGTTAATTATCATTAGGTAGGCATTATAAGTGCCATGATTCATGAACAGATGTGTAATGTCCTATAGATGAAGACCTTCACAATGACCTCCTACTTGGTTTATGCACTTGAAAGATTTCATCCATACAAGGGGCTAAGTACAATAGCTGTGTTTGGGAAAGATTTAATTTATAAGGTTTATCAACAGCTACACCTAGGTAACTTGACCTATAGGAGGGTGAATAATGCATTCACCTTGTGGGTATGTGTAGGATCATCATGGAAAAAACAGGCCCTTAAGTGGCAAAAAATTTAGAAAAATCAGTGTTAGGCAACTTGATGTAAAAATTTGAATAATTATCTATATTATTTCAAAAATATGTAAGAATAGAATCTGTAGAAAATTGAATGTATTTTCTAAACTACTAGATTTATTTAAAAATAAATAAAATCTATTTGGTGAAATTTTGAAATTTCAATGCAGTAGTACTTAAATTTCAGGGAAAAAATAAGAAGTAGGTGTTTGTCTGACCACCCTAACCATAATAAAATGATAATATTTTTTATAATATTTTATATATAAGTAGAGGACTCATGTCCAGATGTGATGCATATTTTTTGTAATTTTTTTCCAAGTAAATAATTAATTATGAATTTTTATTACAAATTTTAAAATATAAAAACTCGATGTTTGACCACCTTAACTTGGTCAAAACTTCATGAAATTTATTTTTATTTTTTAATCCTATAGTATGTGAAGCATAGAATGTGACACATGTTTCAAATTCAAAAATGTGATACTGTTTGAAAGTTATAGATGTTTTTCAATCAGTCTATCGATTAGGACTTTACTCATAATTCTAATATAAAATGAATAATTATAATTATTTATTAAATTCAAATTAAAGAATAATTTATATTGGTGTAAAGTTGAGAATCTCCTCTAAAAACCCTTTTCATTTTATCAATTTTGGGTAAAGAAAAAGTTGTTAGCCACATACCCTACAAATACCCATAATATTGCCACTTTTTGGCCCATCATGATCCTGCACATACCCATGTACATCACTAGGTTGCTCCAAGGTGTAGAGCATGTAATAATATCTAACGATGCCAAGGAGTTAATCAAAAGGTATGGGGATTGGTTCATACAGTTTCCTAGCTTTTCATTTATATGGATAGATGGTTGTTAGAGGGCTCCATATAGACTTCCTAGGTATCCTACTGATCACACCATACTTCAAGAATTCAAAAGGGAAATATGTTATTTTGATGCAATTGTGAAAAAGGATAAACATAAGACTTGATTCAGTACTTATTTTCCTTTGAGGATAGGCACTAGTGAGGCATTCCCTTCTATTAATTCGGCCTATGCTTCTAACAAAGAAATGAGTATTCTTGGTTTATCTTTTCATTCTAAGAGATCTAGGTTTGATAGGACTGGAAAATCACAAAAGAAGGCCTATAGGGAATATAGTCATAAAGATGATATATAGGACTATTGGGCCAATTTCAATGATGAACTTGAGATTAGAAGGAATAATTTTTCTAGGCTTCCAATGAATTTAGTCCAACTATATAATGTGAAATCCATTCCAAATCAAGTTGAAGATGATGGGGATTGGACTCAGGGCCATGATTATGAGGCTGTGAAGGATAAACTAGTGGGAGAAGTGGACTGGCTAGAAGAAGAGAAAAGAGAAAGAATAAATTATGACTCCAGTGATTAAGTATACAAAGCTATGGCTCAAGCATAAGATGTGGGAACTGGAAAGTGAAGGTGTGCAATGCACCTATGATCTAATGGGAGACTTGGAGTGTCATTCCACTTCTAAGGAGTCAGTTGAAAGAGATCCTAAGGGTAAGGGAAAGATGAGCTCTCCTTTTAAGATTAAGATTAAATATGTTCAAACGGAGGAAGTATAGGAGGCAGAAAAGAAAAGAAATCCCATTGCAAAGAAAAGGAAGCACATTTCAAGGAAAAAGAAGTCAACAAAAGATAAAGTTCAGAAGGAACATAAAGAAGTTAGTGTTTTTGTGCCCAAGAGAAGAAGGATAGTAAGATTGTCACAAAAGGAAGAGGGAAGCTCTAAGGTAGGGGAGGAAGTTAGTCCACTAGTAATAAATGTGGAGAGATTGGGAGAAAGAACACAGGTATATACAAGAAAATCTAGAACTCCTCCCAAGGATAGTGTGCCAAGGAAGGGTGCACCTTTAGTCACCCCTACTATAGAAAATTATATTATTCCTCCTTCTCAGCAAGCTCACCATGCACCAGGTGAACCAAGTAAATCCGAAGAGGCAGAGGGTCATCAAGATCTAGAAGGAGATGAATTTCAAGAAGGTGAGCTCTATAGTGCTGAGGCAAAAATAAAGAATGTGTTACAGTCTCCTTTGGTGACTTATGAGGATTCAATTCTATGAAGTGAAGAGGATAGACCTGCTTAGAGGGAAGAAATTCTAGTTAAGACTTCATCACTAGGGAATGAAGAAGAAGAGCATGATAAAGGAAAAGAGGATAAAGTCAAGGATATTTCTCATAAATAGGATTTGAGAAAAGACACACCCAGGGATCAACATGATGAAGTTGTACAAAGAAAAGTACAATCAGAATCTATTGTTTCTGTTTGGTTGGATAAGGAATTAAAGAGTAAATAGATTGTTGTGGATGACACCCATCCCAATTGGGATGAGTTATTGGAAAATATAGGAAAGGGTAAAGGAAAGAAGAAAGCCAGGGTCATCTCCAAGATAGAGAGAGATGAAGCAAATAAAATGGTGGTTCACATTACTACTTATGTTCCTGATAAGAATAGGGATGATGTAACTAGTAGTGATTACAATGTGCAGACTATCAACCTAGGGCCTACTTCCATGGAACAAGATATTGAAGAGTATGAAGGCTTTAGTGCTATGATCTTGTGTAGGTTGAGCAAAGAAGTACATAATAAGTAGGAATTAAAGAATGAAAATGATTAACTCAAGAGATATTTGCAAGATTTGATGAAACCCTTGCAGTCCATTAGGTCCTCATCATTTGCTACAAGCTTCCTACCATAAGAAGCAATATAAAAGTTGGAAAGAATGAAAAGCACCAGACATGCTACAATCGGTTGGTTACAAGGAGTGCAAACCAAGGGAGATAATACTATCAAGGACATTCTTTCAACTGGAGGAGACACAATGAGATCAATCAATTGGCTAAATAATGTGCTAGCTCAGGATATGGAATATGTGGATCTCCTATTGAAAAATATTAAAACCATCATGGACTATGTTGAGGAAAAATTAGTAAGTCATGGAATTATTCATTCCTCCAAAGCTGTAGAACCTTGGGAGTGGTTTGCAGTTTTCCAAATAAGGAAAAGGGTTTTAAAGTAGTTGTATAAATAGGTGAAACAAATTGAGGACACCTTGACTGAAATATACAAGTTCATTTCCTTCTTTGAGGTGATGACAGGAAGAAAGAGATTTGTGACAAAACATCTAAGCTTGGAGAATTTGAGAAGATGGTAGTGGGATGTGTATTCTCCAGTCAATGAGGGACCATTCATTGAACATCAGTTGGATGATGCAACTACTTGCATTGTAGTGATTGATAAATATAAAACTAGTAAGGTAGATTGGGATAAAATGGTAAAACAATCAAGAGATGATATCAAGTCTATTCAGAGGAGAGCTAGGAATTTACCTATGCCTCCTATGGCCAAATTGGACAAGGTATTTTTTATGGTGTAGAATAAGAAGGAGTGTGCTAAGGATAAAGGGGGAAGTAGTTAATGCAATGCTACATCAAAATTTGTACTTCCCCATTATTTCTCTTCTCATTCACATGCATTGGTCCAGATTATGTTAGAAATCCTAGGCTGACCTAGATGGAGTACATGCATTTAATTCATATTTTACTCTATTTTTTATTCCCCTTGACCAACTTGTCTTGGGGCCATTCATTATTGTAAACCCTAGTTAGGCCGACATATCTTGGGGGGTTTCTATAAATATGGCATTCTGCCTCATTTGTAAGGGATGGATAGTTTTGATATTAGAGTGAATTGAGTAGTATAGCAAGAGTTAGATTTAGGAGTTAGTATCATTTTCAAGCAAGTGTTGTAACAGAAGACTAGAATTGTTGCTATTGTGGGTGATTTAAACCAAGTAAAGACATTGTGATTTGGTGCCTTCGTTGTGTTGAATTTTATATGGCATGGTTCCTGAGATTCTATCTTTTGAAATTGCTTAAGTTTATTTGATATATGCTAGGTTTAATGTTAGATGATTTGATAATGTTTATGGTTTGATGCCTAAAGTGTTTGTAGTAATCTCTAGTCCATACTTTTTGTAGCTAGCTGACTGTTAGTTACTTTGCAAAGTTAGCCTAGACTTTTATATTCATTGTGCTTGGTTTAATTTTGAATATTTGTTCATTGAAATTGTAGTAAGGTTGTTTGGGATGAATTTTCATGATTTGAAAATCCTTAATACCTTAGAAGGTTGCATTATTTATGTAAGATTGCATATTTATTTGGGTCAAGTAAAAATCAATTTCTGGGGGATTGGTCCATTTCAAGTGTTCATTATTGGCATTGTTAATCTTAGGGTGTGTTAAATTTAGAAGTCTCTTGGAACCTTTTTATTTCACTATTTCTTTTATCATTCAAGTTAAATGTAGGATTGGAAGTATCACCATATTTCTAGATCTGATAAATCTAAGGGTTTAGTATTTGTTTGTATTACTGTCCCTTTGTGATTACCATCAATTTCACATTTATCACTAAGTTGTTTATGCATCATCAAGAACTAAAATTAGAGACCTTGGGGTTGTCTCTTGAGGCTTGCTGATAGAGATTTACCTTTCAAGAGAGATAGGATATTATATTCTATCTAAGTTGTTGCTATGTAGAAAAAACCATCAACACACCTTAACCATAGTAAAATGATAATATTTTTTAATAAGATTTTAGATATAAGTAGATGACTCATTTATGAATGTGATGCATATTTTCTATAATTTTTGTTCAAATAAATAATTAATAATGATTTTTTTATCATGGCTTTTAAAAATATAAAAACTCGTATGTCTAACCACCTTAACTTGGTCAAAACTTCTTGAAATTCAATTTTGTTTTTTTAAATCCTATATGTGAAGCACAAAATGTGACGCATTTTTTAGATTCAAAAAATGTGATACCATTTGAAAGTTATAGATATTTTTCAATCTACCTATCAATCAGGACTTTAGTCATAATTCAAATAGAAAATGAATAATAATTATTTATTAAATTCAAAGTAAAGCATAATTTATATTGGTGGAAAGCTAAGAATCTCCTTTAAAAACCCTTTTCATTTCATCAATTTTGGGTTAAAATAAAGTCATCGACCACATACCCTACACATACCCATCATATAGCCACTTTTTGGCCCATCATGATCCTGCACATACCCATCATTTCACCTTGTAATGCTTCTCCAAAATTTCCACCTCTCTTCACAAAAGCATAAAATCCTCTATATCTCCCTTACACTCTCACCCCTCATTTTATACATTATATTACATAATGGGACTAGAAACCACCATAATAAATGAAATAACAAATTACTCCCCTTTAAAAGTCATTCACAACTCCTTTTGTCCCTTAAGGTTCTTAGATTTAGGTTGGTTAGAGGTAATTTTATCATATAGGCCTATTTTGGTTATTCCTTGGCCTTTACATAGTGTTTAAAACAAATCAATGCTCTGAACTTAATTGAAATTCCACTTGCTATAATGGTTTATGATCCTTTTCTAAGACTGAAAGTCAGTGGTTTGACCCCTACTTACCACATTTCAAATAAAAAATTACCAAAATTTGTTTGTTAAAAACAACCCACACCCTATATAAAGTATGTGAGCACATATGGCATAATGGCCAAGTAGTTGGCTCAATACCGAGTGGTCATGGGTTTGAGTCATACCAACACCTTTTCTTACACCGCCCAAAGGAGACCACCATGGAGGTACCACATGGCACCACTTGATCCAACCATGTGGTAAACTTTTATTCATTGTCGATGACATGTCATCTGCCAACTCAGACTGCCAACTTGTTGTACAATCAACTGACTAGACTATATGATCTGCCACATCACTATATGGATGCCACATGTCAAGTTCTAATTGGTCCACATCATCCAACCCTATTGCATGATCATGTTGATGTCATCACTTGTACCATTTGGTCAACTAAGTCAATTGAGAACTTTGACCAGCCATATCTCTCATGTACGAGCTCTATTTTCAACGAAACAAACATTATTGGAAACATCTAGATGAGCTTTTTGATTGGATACCACTTTTGAAAAAATACAAGAAAATCAATTTTTTCACATTCTTGGCGGCCTCAAGTGCCAGTTTTGATCGAATTTTGACAAGTGATAAATTGAGCATACAAACTCCTTTT
>VDFB02217965.1:60632-81284 GCA_007258455.2 Sequoia sempervirens
ACCTCCTACTTACAATTAATATCTAACAACCTTTCTTCACGTTGGCTCTCGTGATTGCTTGACCAGTACTACCAAAACTACACACTGCCCCAAGGATTTCCATGACCACTTTAATCATCCTCCCCTAAAATCACATGCCTAAAATATTTGAATTTAAATTCACCAATATTATTAAAAGAAACTGCCCACTTTGATAGATAGTCTGCCTCTTTATTTCCCAAGCATTGAATATGGCTCACCTAAAAATCTTCAAAAAAATCTAATTCTTTGATAATTTCCCTTTTGTAGTTTTGCAAATTCCAAGACTTTACAACCATATTTGTAATTGCTTGAGTAATGATCAATGAATCCCCTTCAAGGTGGATTTTTTGAACTCCCATTGATCAATCCATGCCAACAACTAGCAATTTTTCCTTTCCTCAACCACATTATTTGTCCCATCTTCTATCTTTTTCACACCAAATGAAATCGTGTTCTCATGAAAATATCTAACTATTGCTCCTACCCCTGATGGACTGGCGTTAACATTTGCAACCCCAGCAAAATTCACCTTATGCCACCCTTCTAAAGGTTTTTCCTAGCACACTTCTTCAAATCATTCCTTCTTAATGGTTGATGCAGGAGCATCCAGTGGTGTAAGGGCAATCTTGCATCACCCAAAAAATAGTTAAAATTCAAGTTTCTCAATTTTGAGATATTTTTACATTTTTGGATACCCTTTTTGTCATAATGAAATTCTCAATTTATGGTTTTTATTTTCTATTCATGGGTTGAAAGATATTGCAGTTTTAGTTTCCCAGATTTGCACCTAAAAATCTTCTGAGTTAGATTTGAGGCACTTAGAGTTCCCAAAATGGCCCTAAAACTTTCCAAAATTAGCGTAGAAAATTTTGAACGCCTTTTTGACTTTGAGACCTTTCCAATGGTTCAAATTCTTTGTGAATCGGAGTCCCAGATCAAAAGTTATGGCCCCAGGAAGTTAGTGCACTTTTTAGAAGATACAATTCCAAATGTTCTTTTTAAATTTGAACTTCAAGTTGTAATATGATGAGGGTGCAGCCCAGACATATAAAATAACCCACAAACAAGAGAATAATTTTATTATTCAGAAAATGGAGGTTCTTACATGCAGAGGATCTCAAATCCCCAAGTTCTACAATACATGCAAGCTACAAAAAGCTACAAAATAACCCTTTCGCAATATGCGAGCTTGTCCCCAAAAAAGTTACCCAAAAATACTAGAAACCCACCCATAAATAGAGCTCTTCTATAGTTTGGAGCCAATACAACATTAAAATTTCAATTTAGGCAGTTTTGCACCAAAAATTACAACTTGAAGTTCAAATTTCAAAAGAACATTTGCAATTGTATTTTCTAGAAAGTGCGCCAACTTCCTGGGGCCATAACTTTTGATCCGGGGCTCCGATTCGCGAACCGTTTGAACCGTTGGAAGGGTCTCAGAAAGTCAATAACATGCTTGAAATCCTCTATGCCAATTTTGGCAAGTTTTGGGGCCATTATGGAAGCTCTAAGTGCCTCAAATCCAACTCAAAAGATTTTCAGGTGCAAATCTGGGAAACTAAAACTGCAATATCCTTCAACCTAGGAATAGAAAATAAAAATCGTAAATTGGGAATTTCATTATGACGAAAAGGGTATCCAAAAAATGTGAAAACATCTGAAAAATAATAAACTTGAAATTTAACTATTTTAGTGATAGATATACAGACCTCCCCTCGAACACCTAAGGCAGTGACCCCCTCAAATCTCTAGAGATGGTTGAGAAAGCCCGGCTGAATGCAGCCACCTTATATAGCTAGGATGAATTTTCCATAGGCCTTCCTCTCCATTTCACTAGATATTCTTCATACTGCCTGTTTCTGGTACTCATTCCCACACGACTATCTAAGATTTCCTCAATCTCATCCTTTTTTGAAGTAGATGCTAGAATCCCACACTGTTCTATCATTGGTACTTCCTCTGCACCACCTTCATGATACTCTGTCAAATCTGAAATGTTGAACACAAGGGAAATGTTGAATCCATCCAACAACTCTACCTCATATGCATTCCCTGAATCATGCTTCTTCAAAATTTTATAGGGACTGAACTTCTTCATCTTAAATTTGTTATATGTTCCCACTGGAAACATTTCCTTCCTCAAGTGGACTATCAATTCATCACTAATCTGAAACTCTTTATACCTCTGCTTCTGATCTGCCTTAGCCTTATACTACATATTCATCTTGTTAATATGTTCTCTTACCTTCTCATGTATATCCTTGATGTGGTCTACAAAATATTCGACTTCAGCACTTATTTTCTTCTCTTGGTCTATCTTCCTCAATTCTGGAGCTGTTCTGGGGCTACCTCCATACACAATCTGGAATGGTGATCTACCAGTGCTTCTGTTGACAGAATTTTTGTAAGAGAATTTTGCCTAGGGTAAGATCAAGTCCCATCTCTTGGGTTTATCTCCTACCAAACATCCTAGTAGGTTACCCAGACTCCTGTTAACAACCTCTTTCTACCCATCTATTTGTGGATGGTATGCAGAACTATACTTCAGCTCTGTCTTCAGCTTCTTCCATAAGGTCCTCCAAAAGTACCCTACAAATTTAGTGTCACAATCTGAAACAATACTCTTTGGTAGACCATGTAGCCTCACCACCACTTTGAAGAAGAAGTCAGCAATGTGGACTGCATCATGGGTCTTTTGACATGGAATGAAATGTGCCATCTTCGAAAACCTATCAACCACCACAAAGATTGAATCATTACCTCGTTGTGTCCTTGGCAAACCAAGAACAAATTCCATACTTATATCCTCCCATGGCCTCTTTGGTACAGGTAAGGGCTGATATAAGCCTATATTCTGGCTCACTCCTTTAGCCATCTGAAATACCTTGCAGCTTTGTACAAACTTCTTCACATCCTGTGACAATTGAGGCCAATAATAATGCTCACTGATGATGGCAATGGTCTTACCCCGACCAAAATGTCCCGCCATTCCTCCACTATGCTTCTCCTTTATCAGGTTCTCCCTCATGGAACTCCTCGGGATACACAATTGACTTCCCTTAAATAACATGCCATCCTGTATTATGAAATCTAGCCACCTTATCTTGTCCACTGTAACAGGTTCCTTGCGGAATTTCCAAGCCTGCGTGAAATCGAGGGATCTTTTGCATCTGATTGTCTTACGAGTTCATTGTTAACCACTTAATCGCATCTTTGTGTCGTAATGTATGCACTCTACTTAAGGCATCGACACCATTGACTTCCCACTCCTATGTTTCAAAACAAAGGTATAACTCTGCAAAAACTCTACCCATTTCATATGCCTCTGATTTAATTTTCCCTGACTATTTAGGTACTGCAAGGCCTGATGATCAATATATACAAAAAATTCCTTTGGCAACAAATAATGTCTCCATTTCTTTAATGCTTGAACTATTGCATAAAAATTTTGATCATATACAGAATACTTTCTCTTGGTATCATTTAACTTTTCACTGAAATAGACAATGGGCTTACCTTCTTGGCTCAACACTGCTCTAATGGCACAACCACTGGCATCACAATCCAACTGAAACACCTTGTTAAAATTTGGGAGGGCTGGAACAGGTTGCTTTGTCACCTTTTGCTTCAATAGTTCAAAACTCTTTACCACTCCACTGCTCCACTTGAATTAGTTTATATCCCCTCTCATTGTTTCAGCCAGGGGTCCACATATACTACTGAAGTTTCTAATGAACTTCCTATAAAAACTAGCCAAACCATGGAAAGATCTCACCTCAGTAGCAGTTCTTGGGGTAGGCCATTCTAGAATAGCCTTCACCTTCTCTGGGTCCATTTTGAGACCTTCTGTTGAGACAACAAATCCCAAGTACACTAACTCCCTCTTCACAAAACTACACTTCTTCAAATTAACCAATAGTTTCTCTTCTCTTAACTTCTCAAAGGCTCTCCGAATATGCATTAGATGCTCATCCAACGTCTTACTAAAAATCAAAATATCATCTAAATACACAATAACAAAACTTCCCAAAAATTCTTTTAGTACCTTGTTCATGAGCAGCATGAATGTGCTTGGTGCATTGGTTAGCCCAAAAGGCATGACTAACCACTCGTATAGGCCCTCTTTGGTCTTGAAGGTAGTCTTCCATTCATCTCCCTCTCGAATCCGGATCTGGTGATACCCACTCTTCAAATCAATCTTTGTGAAGTACTGAACTCCACTCAAACAGTCCATCAGGTCATCCATCCTTGGCAAGGGAAATCTGTACTTGATTGTTATCTTTTTTATGGTTCAGGAATCTGTACACATCCTCCATTCCCCATCCTTCTTTGATGCTAGTACCGTAGGTACTGCACATGGACTCAAACTCTCCTATATCAAACCCTTTCTCAACAACTCTTGAACTTGTCTGTTCAACTCCTCATTTTCTACTGGAGTCATTCTATGAGCTGCCTTATTTGACAAACTAGCTCTAGGAATCAAGTCAATCTGATGACTGATCTTCCTTATTGGCAGTAAACCCTCAGGTAAATTATTAGAAACAATATCCTGAAACTCATTCAACATCCCAGAAACTTCTTCTGGAACCTTCTCACTATCCTCATTACTCACTCTAGGAATCAACGCATAACACACATGC
The DNA here is from genome assembly GCA_007258455.2 of Sequoia sempervirens. Lineage (NCBI taxonomy): Eukaryota > Viridiplantae > Streptophyta > Pinopsida > Cupressales > Cupressaceae > Sequoia > Sequoia sempervirens. Next base: position 65,294 of record VDFB02217965.1, read on the forward strand.
TCATGATTCATACCTTCTAAAAAAATTCTTCCATCTACATAACAAATTCTAGCACTACTGCATACCTTTTCTTCGGTCTCCTTTAGGGGTTTCAACTTGTGTTAAACCCCATCCTTTGTGAAGGAATAAGTGTTTGCATGGCCATCATGTATAGCTCACCTATCGAACTACCACGACCTCTCCAACAACATGTGACATGCATCCATGGGGTTGATATCATAGAGTACCTCATCATGGTAACTCTTGATCTTGAACTTTACTAGGCACTGCTCATTGACAAAAACTTTGTGGTCTTTTTGCAACCAGGCAATCCGATTCGAATGCAGGTGCCTTTCCCTCTTTAGCTTCAACTTTGTGACCATTTCCTCTGACACCAGATTATCAGTGCTCCCACCATCAATAATGACATCACAACATTTTTCTTCACACTTGCACCTTGTGCAAAATAGATTCTTCCTCTGTTCTGGTTCCGTTTCTTCAATCACTAGGGTTCTCCTCATCACTAGGGATTCTCCCCTTTTAGCATCATCTGAATGTTTAGATTGGGCCTCCTCATTTGCATGCACAAGCCTTCCATGAAATTCTCTCCTTTTGTTTTCCCTTCTTTGGTGTTGTGGGCATTCATAGGCTCAATGCCCTTCTTCACCACACTAGAAACACATTCCTCTAAAACCACCTCTTCTAGATCCTTGTCCATATCTTCCTCATCCTCTACCTCTTTGATCACCACTATTTTGATCACAAGGGTGGTAGGAGTTATCATTCCTTTGGCTTCGGCTGGTACCCACATCTTCACTTTTCTTTTCATCATCATTTTAGCTTCCTGAAGGTCTACCATTGCCCCTTCTGCTTTGACCTCCTCATCCTTTTTACTTGCCATCAAATATTTTGTTCAACTTCTCTTCCACCTTCAAAGCAAACTGATACACATCCTCAATGGTGGTCATTCTGACTAGGTTTAACTCCTCCTGAATGCTCGGTCGTAACCCATTAAGATATCGGGCTACCTTCTCCTTATTGGCCTCTGTGTAACCTGTTCTAATGATTATCTTGTGAAAATATTCAGTATATTCTTTCACAGATCTACTTCCTTGCTTCAACCCTTGAAATTTTTTCAACAGATCTAATTCGTAGTCCACTGGTATGAACTACTTCTTTAGTTTCTCTACCATGTGATCCCATTTGGTGATCTTGACTTTTCCTTTTTGATTTCTTTCCAACTGGACCTCTTTCCACCAAATACTAGCATGGCCCTTCAGCTTCATTTTTGCAAACTTAACCTGATCTGGGTCCTCTATTTCCTCATCCTCAAAATATTCTTCTAGCTCATTGATCCAGTCGATCAACTCTTACGGGTTTAGACTTCGAATAGCTGGGGACTTCTACTCTAGGTCTTTTCCTAATCTTTGAAATGGCCCTTATTAGCCGCATTTGGTCTTGATCAATTGCTTCTTCTTCCTCTTCTACCTCTAAACCTTCTTCCTCTCCTTCATCCTCACTTTCCTCTATCAGGTTTAACCCTCTTCTCAATTGCTCTTGTAACGCATCAATCTGTCTCTGGAGGGATGCCAGTGCATCTCTTCCACCAGCATTTATGCTGCCTCGACCACCTTTGGCACCGCCATGCCTACCAGGCATCACTCTTGGAGGCATCTTTCTTGACCTTGACCCACAACCACGGTCCTGGTGGGAACTGCCTCATGATCGGTGATCTATCCACACGCTCAAGAAAACCTGCTCTGATACCACTTGATGAGGGCACAGCCCGAGACATTAAAAATAACCCACAAACAAGAGAATAATTTTATTATTCAGAAAATGGAGCTTCTTACATGTAGAGGATCTCAAATCCCCAAGTTCTACAACACATGCAAGCTACATAAAGCTACATAATAACCTTTTCGCAATATGTGAGCTTGTCCCCCAAAAAGTTACCCAAAAATACTAGAAACCCACCCATAAATAGAGCTCCTCTGTAGTTTGGAGCCAAAAAAACATTAAAATTTGAGTTTAGGCAGTTTGGTGCCAAAAACTACAACTTGAAGTTCAAATTTCAAAAGAACATTTGCAATTGTATCTTCTATAAAGTGCGCCAACTTCGCAGGGCCATAACTTTTGATCCGAGGCTCCGATTCACAAACCGTTTGAACTGTTGGAAAGGTCTCGAAGTCAAAAATGAGTTTCAAATTTTCTATGCTAATTTCAACAAGTTTCAAGGCCATTCCAGAAGCTCTAAGTGCCTCAAATCCAACTTAGAATATTTTCAGGTGTAAATTTGGGAAACTGAAACTACAATATCATTCAACCCAGAAATAGAAAATAAAAACCGTAAATTGAGAATTTAATTATGATGAAAATGGTATCCAAAAATGTGAAAACATCTAAAAAACAATAAACTTGAAATTTAACTATTTTTGGGTGATGCAAGATTGCCCTTACACCACTGGATGCTCCTGCATCATAATTTTTGGTGTCAAACTGCTTAAACTCAAATTTGAATATTGTTTTGGCTCCAAATTAAAGAGGAGCTCTATTTATGGGTGGGTTTTTAATTTTTGGGTAGCTTTTTGGGGACAAACTCACATATTGCGAAAGGGTTATTCTGTAGCTTTTTGTAACTTGCATGTGTTGTAGAACTTGGAGATTTGAGATCCTCTGCATGTAAGAAGCTCCATTTTATGAATAATAAAATTATTCTCTTATTTGTGGGTTATTTTCTAAGTCTTGGGTTGCGCCCTCATCAAGTGGTATCAAAGCAAGGTTTTCTTGAGTGTGTGGACAGATCGCCAATTGTGAGGCAGTTCGCACCAGGATCGTGGTTGTGGGTCAAGGTCAAGAAAGATTCCTTTAAGAGTGATTCCTGGTAGGTGTGGTGGTGCCAGAGGTGGTCGAGGAAACATAAATACTGGTGGAAGAGATGCACTGGCAGCCCTCCAGAGACAAATTGATGCATTACAAGAGCAGTTGAGAAGATGGTTAAACCTAAGGGAGGAAAGTGAGGACAAAGGAGAGGAAGAAGGTTCAAATATAGAAGAGGAAGAAGAAGAAATTGATCAAGACCAAATGCGGATAATAAGGGCCATTTCAAAGATCGGGAAAAGATCAAGAGAAAAAGTCCCTAGTTATTTTAGAAGTCTTAACCCAGAAGAGTTGATCGACTAGATCAACGAGCTAGAAGAGTATTTTGAGTAGGAGGAAATAGAGGACCTAGATCGAGTTAAGTTTGCAAAAATGAAGCTGAAGGTCCATGCCAGTATTTGGTGGAAAGAGGTCCAGTTGGAAAGAAATCGAAGAGGAAAAGGAAAGATCACCAGATGGGATCGCATGGTAGAGAAACTGAAGAAGCAGTTCATACCAGTGGACTACGAGTTAGATCTATTGAAGAAATTGCAAGGGTTGAAGCAAGGAAGTATATTTGTGAAAGAATATACTAAAGATTTTCACGAGATAATCATCAGAATAGGTTACACAAAGGCTAATAAGGAGAAGGTAGCTTGATATCTTAATGGGTTATGATCGAGCATTCAGGAGGAGTTAAGCCTAGTCAGAATGACCACCATTAAGGATGTGTATCAGTTTGCTCTGAAGGTGGAAGAGAAGCTAAACAAAAGATTTGATGCCAAGCAAAAAGGACGAGGAGGTCAAAGTGGAAGGGGTAGTGGAAGACCTTTAGGAAGCCGAAATGGTGATGAAAAGAAGAGTGAAGATGTGGATACCAACCGAAGCCAAATGAATGACAACTTCTACCACCCTCATGATCAAAATAGTGGTGATTAAAGAGGTAGACCATGAGGGAGATATGGATAAGGATCTGGAAGAGGTGGTTTTAGAGGAACATGTTTCCAATGTGGTGAAGAAGAGCATTGAGCCTATGAATGTCCACAACACCAAGGAAGGGAAAAAAAAAAGGCCAGAAGGTCATGGAAGGGTTGCACATGCAGATGAGGAGGCCCAATCTAAACATTTAGATGATGCTGAAAGGGGAGAATCCCTAGTGATTAGGAGAGCCCTGGCGACTGAAGAAAAGGAACCAGAATAGAGGAAGAATCTATTTTGCACAAGGTGCAAGTGTGAAGGAAAATGTTGTGATATCATTATTGATAATGGGAGCATCGATAATTTGGTGTCAGAAGAGATAGTCACAAAGTTGAAGCTAAAAAGGGAAAGACACCCACATTCGTATCAGATTTCCTAGCTGCAGAAAGACCATAAATTTTTGGTCAATGAGTGGTGCCTAGTAAAGTTCAAGATCGGGAGCTACCATGATGAGGTACTCTGTGATATCGTCCCCATGGATGCATGTCACATGTTGTTGGGGAGGCTGTGATAGTTTGATAGGTGAGTTATACATGATGGCCATGCAAACACTTATTCCTTGGAAAAGAATGGGTTTCATCACAAGTTGAAACCCCTGAAGGAGACTGAAGAAAAGGTATGTAGTAGTGCTAGAATTTGTTATGTAGATGGAAGAAAATTTTTAGAAGGTATGAAGCATGAGTGTGTGCATTATGCACTAATTCCTAGAGTAAAGAGGATAGTGAGAAGGTTCCAGAAGATTTTTTTGGGATGTTGGATGAGTTTCAAGATATTGTTTCTAATAATGTACCTGAGGGTTTACCACCAATAAGGAAGATCAATCATTATATTGACTTGATTCCTAGAGCCAATTTTCCAAATAAGGCAGCTCATAGAATGACTTCAACATAAAATGAGGAGTTGAATAGACAAGTTCAGGAGTTGTTGAGAAAGGGTTTGATACAGGAGAGTTTGAGTCCATGTGCAGTACTTACAGTACTAGCACCAAAGAAGGATGGGGAGTGGAGGATGTGTACATATTTCCAAGCCATAAACAAGATAACAATCAAGTACATATTTCCCCTGCCAAGGATGGATGACCTGATGGACTGTTTGAGTGGAGCTCAATACTTCACAAAGATTGATCTAAAGAGTGGATATCACCAATTATTGATTCGAGAGGGAGATGAATGGAGGGCTGCCTCCAAGACCAAAGATGGCCTGTAAGAGTGGTTAGTCATGCCTTTTTGGCTAACCAATGCACTGAGCACATTCATGCGGCTCATGAACGAGGTACTAAAAGAATTTATAGGAAGTTTTGTTATTGCGTATTTAGATGAAATTTTGATTTTCAATAAGACGTTGGATGAGCATTTGATGCATATTTGGGGATCCTTTGAGAAGTTAAGAGAAGAGAAACTGTTGATTAATTTGAAGAAGTGTAGTTTTTTGAAGAGGGAGTTAGTGTACTTGGGGTTTGTTGTCTCAGTAGAAGGTCTCAAGATGGACCCAGAGAAGGTGAAGGCTATTCTAGAATGGCCTACTCTAAGAACTACTACCGAGGTGAGATCTTTCCATGGTTTGGCTAGTTTTTATAGAAAGTTCATTAGAAACTTCACTAGTATTTATGGACCCCTGATTGAAACAATGAGAGGGGATAAAGAAGAATTCAAGTGGAGCACTGGAGTGGCAAAAAGTTTTGAACTATTGAAGCAGAAGGTGACAGAGCGACTTGTTCTAGCCCTCCTAGATTTTAACAAGGTGTTTCAGGTGGATTGTGATGCCAATGGTTGTGCCATTGGAGCAGTGTTAAGCCAAGAAGTTAAGCCCATTTCCTATTTCAATGAAAAGTTAAATGATGCCAAGAGAAAGTATTATGTATATGATCAGGAATTTTATGCAATAGTTCAAGCATTAAAAAAATGGAGACATTATTTGTTTCCGAAGGAATTTTTCTATATACCGATCATCGGGGCCTTGCAATACCTAAATAGTCGGAAAATTAAATCGAGGGAGGCATATGAAATGGGTAGATATTTTTGTAGAGTTATACCTTTGTTGTATGAAACATAGGAGTGGAAAGTCAAATAGGGTTGCAGATGCCTTAAGTAGAAGGCATACATTGATGACAAAGATGCAGATTGAAGTGGTTGGGTTCAATGAACTCAAGACACTGTATGGAGAAGATCCTGATTTTGCAGAGGCTTGGAAAGCTTGCAAGGAACCTGCTACAATGGATAGGACAAGGTGGCTGGATTTCATAATCTAGGATGGGATGTTATTTAAGAGAAGTCAATTATGTATCATGAGGAGTTCTATGAGGGAGAACCTGATAAAGGAGAATCATAGTGGAGGAATGGTAGGACATTTTGTCGGGATAAGACCATTGCCATTATCAGTGAGCATTATTATTGGCCTCAGTTGTCATAGGATGTGAAGAAGTTTGTACAAAGTTGCAGGGTATGTCAGATGGCTAAAGGAGTGAGCAGAATATAGGCTTATATTAGCCCTTACTTGTACCAGAGAGGCCATGGGAGGATATAAGTATGGAATTTGTTCTTGGTTTGCCAAGGACACAACGAGGGAATGATTGAGTCTTTGTGGTGGTTGATAGGTTTTCAAAGATGGCACATTTCATTCCATGTCAGAAGACCCATGATGCAGTCCACATTGCTGACTTGTTCTTCAAAGAGGTGGTGAGGCTATATGGTCTATTGAAGAGTATTGTTTCAGATCGTGACACCAAATTTGTGGGGTACTTTTGGAGGACCTTGTGGAAGAAGCTAAAGATAGAGTTGAAGTTTAGTTCTGCACACCATCCATAAACAGATGCGTAGACAAAAGTTGTTAATAGGAGTTTGGGTAACCTACTGAGATGTTTGGTAGGAGATAAACCCAAGGGATGGGACTTGATCTTACCCCAGGCAGAATTTTCTTACAACTTCTGTCAATAGAAGCACTGGTAGATCACCATTCTAGATTGTGTATGGAGGTAGCCTCAGAACAACTCTAGAATTGAGGAAGATGGACCAAGAGAAGAAAATAAGTGTTGAAGCCAAATTTTTTGTAAAGCACATCAAGAATATACATGAGAAGGTACGAGAACACATTAATAAGATGAATATACAATATAAGGATAAGGCAGATCAGAAAAGGAGGAATAAGGAGTTTCAGATTGGCGATGAAGTAATGGTCCACTTGAGGAAAGAAAGGTTTCCCGTGGGAACCTATAACAAATTGAAGATGGAGAAATTCGGTCCCTGTAAGATTTTGAAGAAGCATGATTCAGGGAATGCATATGAGGTAGAGTTGCCTGATGGAATCAACATTTCCCCTATGTTCAACATTTCAGATTTGACAGAGTATCATGAAGGTGGAATGGGGGAAGCACCAGCAATAGGGAAGTATGGCATTCCAACACCTACTTCAGAAAGGGAGGAGATTGACGCAATCTTGGATAGTCATGTGGGAAGGAGTACCAGAAATAGGTAGTATGAAGAATATCTGGTGAAATGGAGAGGAAGGCCTATGGAAGATTTAGCCTAGCTATCTAAGGCAATGGTTGACCGGTTGGGTTTTCCTCAACCATCTGAGATGTGACGAGGTCACTTTTCAAATTACCCTAGGTGTTTGATGCAGGAGCATCTAGTGGTGTAATGGCGATCTTGCATCACCCAAAAGTAGTTAAATTTTAAGTTTCTCGGTTTTGAGATGCTTTTACATTTTTGGATACACTTTTCATCATACTGAAATTACCAATTACCAATTTTTATTTTCTATTCCTGGGTTGAAAGATATTGCAATTTTAGTTTCCTAGATTTGCACCTAAAAATCTTCTGAGTTAGATTTGAGGCACTTAGGTTTCCCAGAACGGCCCCTAAACTTGCCAAAATCAGCATAGCAGATTTCAAGCATGTTATTGGCTTCGAGACCTTTCCAACAGCTCAAACGGTTCGCGAATTGGAGTCCTAGATGAAAATTTATGGCCTCGGGAAGTTAGTGCACTTTCTAGAAGATACAATTGCAAATGTTCTTTTGAAATTTGAACTTCAAGTTGTAATTTTCAACGTCAAACTGCCTAAACTCAAATTTGAATGTTGTTTTGGCTCCAAACTAAAGAGGAGTTCTATTTATGGGTGGGTTTCTAATTTTTGGGTAGCTTTTTGGGGACAAGCTCGCATATTATGAAAGGGTTATTCTGTAGCTTTCTATAACTTGCATGTGTTGTAGAACTTGGGGATTTGAGATCCTCTGTATGTAAGAAGCTCCATTTTCTGAATAATAAAATTATTCTCTTGTTTGTGGGTTATTTTCTAAGTCTTGGGTTGTGCCCTCATCAATGGTTGACTCTTCTTCCCCCTTGGATGATCTTATCCTTATTCCTAGCCAAGCTTTTTGCATTCTACTACCTTCCAATGCATAAGAGATTCTTAGATCATGTGACTATGAAGTTGTTGTTCCTACAAATTATTCTATCATGTGATCAATTCTACTTAGTAGCCTACTCTGAGATTCCTTTTTATCCAAAAATATCCTCCTATTCCGCTCTTTCCAAATCTCCAAAACCACAATGGAAAGGTTGATTATCCATATACTTGACAGTAAATATTTTTTATTAAATGAAGGCTTTCCCTCAAAGACCTCTTTTAGTGTCTTCTGAAGAGGTCCTTACCATCCCAATTTCAACTTCAGGCTCTCCCAACACCCTACTACTACATTGCATTGAAGAAGCAAATGACCTACTGATTCCTCAACAACATCACACATTTTGTTGGGCGTACAAAACCAACTCTCTTTCTCCTCTCCCCTATTAAAATTCTTCCCCTCACTACTAGCCAAGAAAAGGTACCCACTTTTGGTAAAAAATCGTTATTCTAACAAAGGTTCTTAGCCCAAAAAAATCACCTTCTAGATTATATAATAATTGATAACCAATTTTAACTTAGTAATTCCCATTCATAGACCCACACCAGACCACTTTGTCCTCATTTTCTAATAAGAGCACTTTCTTGTCCTCAAAAATAACTTTCATCCTCTCAACTTGTTGATTTGATAAACCCTCTCCACTAACCTCCTTCCAAACCCATTCTTGGCCAAGGATGCCCTATTTTAGTTCAACATAATCTCACACCTTATCACCCCATCTTTGTGAAAAGAGTAGCCTAAGATCTACAAGTTAGTATTTTCTCACAATATTGGCAAACAATCCCATAAATCATCGCAAAAAATTTCTTTGAGACCATTACCTATTTTCCATGAGATATGATTAAATAATAGCTGGCTTGCATGAGCCAATAAAATTCCAAATGACTGAACCTTTAGGAAGGTTTCAAATAGTTAGGATCCTATGGTCATTTGCTGAGTCAAGATCATTTTTCTTCATTATTTTCACCCATAATAGCTCTGGATTTGAGTATATGCTCCAGACCAGATTTGCACCAAATGGATTTGTATTGCACTTGGTTTTTAAGAAACAAATAATTTTGTATCATGTCTAGGAATATGATGATATTTTAAGAAAAAATATTTTAAATTAAAGTTTGGTGGTAAAGGTTTACTTGTGTCAATATGCCTAATTGTAGGGAGCTGAATTAGGTTCTTATAGTAGTGTAGAAAAATTACTCTTTTAAATTTTCACACTATGTTTGGGTCCTTTAATTAACTGGACTTAATTAAGATTCTAATGACCTAAATTATGCATTCATAAGCCTTATTATTCCTATTTTTTGAAAGGGAACCTAAAATTAAATGAATGCTAAAATTATTTTAAACAACTTGGAAATTATGTGTCTTTGATTTGGGTCCTAAGACCTATTGAAAGAATGAAGGAACCCTCTGTTGTGTTGTCATGTTGCCATTGATGCCAACAATGTTTGTTATCAATTATACCTGATCCATTAAAATAGTTTTTGTGTTATCTTGATTCAATATTTTGGTCTAGATTTTCTCATATTTTAAGATCAACTTATGTGGTTATAGTATGATGTTTGATACTAATTAATACACCTATGTTCAAGGTTTCAACAATTTTGGTCAATCTTTAGCTAGAAGTTACAAGTGATAGAAGTTTCAAAAACTATATTTTGGCTTATACTATACAAGTTGATAAATGTTATTTGGTCTATGTTCCTCTAATGGTTAGTTTCAAACTCTACAAATTTTGAAGAAGGTTTACAAGTGTTAGCACTACATATACTCCAAATGGAGAATGCTCATATGCTTACATGGATGATCAATGCTGGATGGATTGGGTTATTTTATGGATTGAGTCTATTCCCTAGCTGACCCAATGCTTGAAGGTATGCTATGAGGGTATGTGCAAGATCATCAAGGAAAAGATAGGACTTTAAGTGGCAATAAAATTTAGAAAATCCAAAGTTAGGAAACTTGAGGTAAAAATTTGAATAAATTATCTATATTATTTCAAAAATATGCAAGAATAGAATCTATAGAAAATTGAATCTACTTTTTAACTACTAGGTTTATTTTTAAAAAATTCTATTTGGTGAAAAATTGAAATTTCAATGCAATAGCACTAAAATTTTAGGGAAAAAATAAGTAGGTGTTTGTCTAACCACCCTAACCACAATCAAATTATAATATTTTTTATAATATTTTAGATATAAGTAGACTCATGTCTCGATGTGATGCATATTTTTTTATAATTTTTTTTCATGTAAATAATTAATTTTCAATTTTTTATTACAACTTTTAAAAAATATAAAATCTTGTATGTCTGACCACCTTAACTTGGTCAAAACTTCATGAATTTTTTTTTTTGGTCATATAGTATGCGAAGCATAGAATGTGATGCATTTTTTCAATTCAAAAAATGTGATACCATTTGAAAGCTATAGATTTTTTCCAACTAGCCTATCAATCAGTACTTTCGTCATAATTCAAATAGAAAATGAATAATAATTATTTATTAAATTCAAAGTAAAGCATAATTTATTTTGGTAGAAATTTGAGAATCTCCTTTAAAAATCATTTTCATTTCATCAATTTTGGGTAAAAAAAAGTTACCAACCACATACCCATCATATTGCCACTTTTTGGCCCATCCTGATCCTGCACATGCCCATGAAGATTAATATGTATTGTGAATGTCAACGGGATCTATTTTAGATCCGTGTTGACCTTAATTCAAGCTTTGCATGTCTATTTTTTAGTGTGAAAATTTTGTCTCCATGTATGAAGCCAAAAAAGTATTTTGAATTGAATTGGGGCTACATCTAATTAGGCTGACCTAATAGGTGTATGTGGAAGAAATAAGGCATATATATGAAATAGCTTGGTGCCACAAAGATGAGGAGAATCATGGTACAAAATATATGATGTGTGTGTGAGATCTAATTTCATTTCTACTTGTGAATTCATATGTGCAAAGTCAAAATAATTATAGAATTGAAGTATATGTTGAGAAACTATAGAGAAGAGTAGTGTTTTACATTCAGAACTTCATTAGAACTGAATTTAGTATAAGGAAGGTGAATTTTATATCAATTCACACCTTGGCTATGTAGCCATTTTTTTTGGTATCTATTTTCAGGTTGTGTGCATTTTTAAGGAAAATGAGTCTTGGAGTAAGCCCTATAATATCTTATAACTAGTTATAATATATTGAGTTAATCCTCACCATGGTTTTTCACTCATTGGGTTTTCCACATAAAAATCCTCGTGTTCTTGTATTATGTTTTGTTGTGATATTCTTCATGTACTATTTCACTATTGTAGTTGAATATGTTTTGATAATTGGTTGGATTATGATTAATTGGTTTAATAGAATACAAGTTCACCCTCCCCTCATAATATTTTGGGTGTTCAATAGAACCCATTCACCCAAGGGAAAATGGGTCCTCCTTCAATTCCAAGACCCAATTTTAAAATATGTTTTTAGAAGCATTTTAATTATTCAAATTCAAGTTTCAATTGTTAGCTTTTGGAATCTAAATACCTATAAATAGATAGTTATTTTATCAATTCAAAACATTCAGCATTAAGGAAATTTTCACAATGAAAAATATCATTGTTAAGAGCATTGAAGATTAGATTTATCAGTCATCTATAGTAGCAATCAAAATCATATCATCATGTCAAATTTTATGCATCTTCATGTCATGTTTTCGAGCTAACATTGTGATATAGGTTTCAAGCATTCAAACATCAAATCAAGTCTCAAATCAGGAATCCAATAAAGCTAATCCATGCAATATCCATGCCTTAGATTGATGTGTTAGAATTCAATCCTTTAAGGGCAGCCACTAAGGGTTTGGTGAGTTGTGACATAACATTGTTCATTCATAAAATTCCTTTCATTTATCACTATTTCATTATCAAGGTTTAATTACCAAATGAGTTTTGACTAAGGAAAACCCCTATTCACCCAAAAGAAAACATTTTTTTCCCTCTCTTTGTGTGTTTAGAATTGCATGTGAAGGACTAAAATTGGATCAAAACTACAATTTTGTAAAGTTGTAAAATTTGTCATCAATGTTTTCAATCTACAAACACTCACCTACAAAATTTATTTTTGACTTTATGATAGTGGAATCTAGAGAAATTAGGAGCTAAGATCTGAGATCAGAGGATGGTGAAATAATATTTTGGACCCTTCTATAGAGACACATTCACCCTAGCATGAATTTTTCCTTGCAAGAAACTCAATACCCATTTTTGGAGCCTAGTACACCTCATTCTACCATTCTTAGATCTTCCTAAAAGTTGTAAATTTATGTTTGTTCTATCCTTAATTTCTTCATTTCAAGTTTTGCATCACATATTTGAGCTCATTAGGTATTTTACTTTTATCTCGTAAAAGTGTGTTTCAATCAATTTATGTCATAAGGAAACATCAAATCCTCCTAATAGTTGGGTATGTGTAGGATCATGATAGGCCAAAAAGTGGCGATATGATGGGTATGTGTAGGGTACTGGCTAACGACTTTTTTTACCAAAAATTGATGAAATGAAAAGGGGTTTTAAAGGATATTATTAGTGTAGTGCCCCTCCATTGTGGCTCTTTTGAATATTTATGTAAGTGTTAAATTGTGTTTTTATTGTTAATGTGTTAATGAATTATTGAGGTGAAATTAATATTTTATATGGATTGGGTAATCAGTTAAATTAATTTAACAATTACTTATGAAATGAATTAAATAAAATTAGAATTAAAATAATAGTTAATAAGTCTATTATGTGAAATAAGATGTATAAGGTTATTATTAAATAATTAGATTTATTTTATTTAATTGATTATCTTATAGGGATAATTATTAAATAGGAGAAAATAGTGTAAATTCGAATAAAGCTAAAAGATAAGATTTCAAATGATTGGTAAAAGCAATGAAAAACAAAATAAATAAATAAATAAATAAATAAATAAATAAATAAATAGGAAGTTTTGGCATGCAAATGCATGCACAGGCTCGAACAAGTTGTTGGAAAGTAAATTCTTGTTTTATTAGAGTTTTTTTTTTTAGTTTTAAAGGAGATTTTTGAGATTTTGCAGAAGGAGGTTGGGGAGGAAAAAGATTTGATCTTCTGGTCTATTTTTATGCTAATATAGCCTCTTTATTCGGGGGGGCCAATATACAAGTCATAGGGATTTACAATGTCATGCATCCGTGGTTATGCACGATAGAATGAATTTTGGTAAGCAGCCTTGAGATAACGTAGGCCCCTGAGAACTAAGGAGAGGAGAAGGTTAGAAGCAGGAAAGAAGGAGGGAGTAGGGGAGGATCTGATTTCCGAATTGCGTTGAGGATTCCAGGTAATCCTTGGTTAAGTTTCAATGCTTTTCTACTGGTATTCTATAGAAATATTCATCTGATATCAATAGCATGCCTTAATCGTAAGCAGGCTATAAGGCGTCCTTTTAGAATTATCCTTCTTGGTTTTAGCTAGCATAGACAAAAAGAAATTAAATAAAATAAAATTTTCCTCTGGATTCCGATTGGAAATGAAACCCCTTCTCCTCTCCTAGCCATGCATCTCCTCTGGGCAGTGCCAACGCTATCTTTGCTTTAGATTTAAGTTCCCTTAGGTCTTATTTCATTCCTTGCATGCATATCACCTGCAGCAGTAGGTAGATGCCTTGTATCTGGTGATTACCTTCCTATGCCATACCTTATTGCAACGGGCTTCTAAGCATTCCACAATATACATCCTTGTTTTTGTGTGTTGCGTTGCCTTCACTTGCACTTTTCTCATTTAGCTAAATTGGCACGATGTCCTGCCACCCGAAAGTTGCTCTTATGCTTCGCTTTATTGCTGGATACTTAGTTATATCTAGTGCCATAGATCTATGGAGGGGATTCGATGGGGTGTCGAATCCTTATGATTTTTGCGTTGGTCTCAATTATAGGGCCTCGGGATTATAGAGTTGGCTATCCTCTGGTATTTCTTTAATGCATTGTATGCATGTTGGTTGTAGTACTCAATAATCTTTTTGCTCAGTAAAATACAACTATACTTCTTATCGACTTAGAAGCTTGAAAACGGATACCTGTTGTCCTATCCTTTACCAGCGTTGATCTTCTGTGTTATGGTTTTTCTAATTGTTTTTTTGAAAGGCACGCATAGCCAGCCCTTAGCCTGTGTTGTATATGTTTTTAATCCTTTATAAGCTAGTGTCTCGTTGTGGCGTTCTGGCAAGCGATCTATATGGTTTTCTTTTTATTCTTCTTACTATCATGTAATCCGCCCATAGTTGTTTATGTCTGTTGTGCTTAAGCAACTTCGTATCTTGCAAAATCTCTCCACCATTTATCTTTTAGGGATGTGCATGCCTGGCCCTAAACTTCCATCGTGGCCCAACAAGTGAGGCGACTGGCAAAGGTCGAGAATCTATCTTTCACCTGCCAATTGTTGTTGCTTGATATTTATTTCAGAGCACGTCTACCCTTCAGATTTTTTTTCTTTAGCATCACCAATATTCTCCTCGCAGAGGGCCGAACTAGTGCATGTGCTAGAAACAGATGCATATCTCTCAAAATATTTCTCTCTTACAACAGATTTGGAGACAAAGTTAGATGCAGCGTGGCATTTTGAAACCATTCACCACAGCTACCACCCTTGCGTAGTTGCTAGTAGTTCTTTTGGTTGGTCGATTATGATTCTTCTGGCCTAAGTCAAGGTCTTGAATCTGGAAATACCCTGCTATCTCCATTCACCATGTCTTTTGTTTTTAGCGCTGCTTAGATCTCTCATGTTGGTGGGTGCGATCTGTTCCCTTCCCTGAAAGAGTGTGCCATTTTATGGAGTTCAATCTGACTGTCCTCTGTAATCGCCCTTTCTTTGGCTCTTTTCTTTATTTCTGTTGACACAGTGATGCTCTCTCTACCTCTAGCTGCGTCGTTCTAGGAGACACTTTTGTCTTAAACCCTATGGCAATCGACAATTTTATCTCATTAGTCAATTAAATTTTATACATATAAATACCTATCTTTGTGTGTATTTATATACGTTTATAAGAATAGTCATACATCGTGTTTTAAAACAAATTAAAGTAGATTTGAAATAGAAGTTTTATTTTGTGAATTCCCTTAAGTTAGGAAGTAAAATATATAACGCATAGTGAATAGTTTTAAAAATATTCAATGATTCATTAAATATTTTTATGAAAATAATGGTATCTATACTACATTCTATTTATCATAGTAAGATGTTAACCATAGAAAAGTTTATGTCTTCGTGAATTAGATAATATTTCGATAGTTAATATTGGGTGTGTTCTTTGTGGTCATTTAATAGTAGAATTGATCAATTGGTTGAGTTAGGAGTATTGTCATTAGAGTTTTATTGTGGAATGGCATATTAAGTTAATTTAGTAATTAAGAAATTGAATTATGGAAAAAAAAGATTTGGGTTAGTGGTCTAAAGAAGTTGGTGAGTTGTAAATTAAAAACTAAATAGTTTTAAATATGTATTCATATATATTCAAGGAGAGTATTATTGTTTAAATAAATAATTTTTTTTTTGAAAATCTATGAAATATATTTTTATTAGAGAGTAATTGGTATTTAGACATCCACAAAATACGTTTATGTTCATATTTGCTATTACTCAGAAGGGTTTGTAATTTATATAATGTGATTTCTTTTATTATTTTAAATGATTTTATAATGATGTTTAAATAATATGTAAATTTATTCTTTAGTATGCCTTTGAAATTAGTAAATTTGAATAAAGGTAT
>VDFB02217967.1:0-16347 GCA_007258455.2 Sequoia sempervirens
TACTTACCAAAAGTTTTGTAAATGAAAAACACCCCATGATTGAATATGCTTGAATAAGAATAGTACTAAGATAAATGACTTATTAGAAGATCTTGATGCTTCATCCTTATGACCATCATTTAGATATATTAAATACAAAATAAACTATTTATACTCCTATAAATCACTACTATTAAAATATACATCAATTTAAAAAGTATACAAATAAGATAATGCTAATTTATTGTTTTGATTGCATTCAATATGCTAGATGGCTACGGGCCAAACTAATTGTCTAATAAAACGTTTGGAAATCTCTATGAAAAGAAATATACTTTCTCCTTGAAAATATCTGAAGTATATCCTCCAAAAAGATACAGAAGAAGACAGCTTTTTCTTGGAAATCACTTAAAATATAGAAAATGCTCATGATTGAGTTAAAATTCTCGACAAAAAGCCAAGTTGTCTCGACGTCTACTTTTAAAGCGTTTGGGAACTCCCCCTTGTCATACATATTGCCAACACCTGCAGTGGAGTTGGCACTAAAATGTTATTGTATTTCAGAAACATATACACGGTGAGTGCTCTTTTATGGCACGTGGCCTCCTGAACAAAAACAAATTAGAGCTGGAAAACAAATAAGAAATCCATAAAAATTTAAGCTGGTATAAATATTTTAATGGCAACAACTAATGGTCATATGGCTGGTCGTCAACAGCTGGGAAGGTAGCAGTGGAAGACAAGGAAAGCAGGAAAAACAAAACAATATCTGGTAAAGAAGCAGTAAAAGGTCGTCTAAACAAAAATATTGGTGCTGTCTATGACAAGGTAAGCTTGGCATATCACAATCAAAGTCTAAATTTGATGGTTGATGGTTGTATTTAGTCATTTTATTATAAAATATAATTCATTCTTTTAATAGATTGTATTATAGGGAAAAAGAGATTTTAGATAGATTGTCAAATTTTATATAGTATTAAATTCATATATAGATGAATACAAGAAATTTTCCACATTGTGTCAAATTATGATATTTCTATTAGGATTCAAGTGTGTAGTTTTTGAGTCAAACTCTTTGACTCATATTTCATGAGTAGTGGTTCACATGAATCTATCTCTCATGTAATTTTATTTACAATTAGATATGCTTTAATATTATAAAGACACATTGGAATTACAATTATCATTAAAAAATTATTAACAAATAGGGTCAACTGTCAAATTTAGACTTTGGTTAGAATAACCTTAAACCGTGCCTAAAATTACATTTACCCTAAAAGGATGATAAATCACATTTGAAATAGATCTTTAATGAATAATATTAAAAAAACCTTTAAAAGTGGGGGAGGAGGGTCAATTGTGGTGTAGGGCCCTATAGTTGTCATAGAAATTGATAATGTTGGATCTTCAATAATAATACTCAAAGTTAAAATATGTATAAAATATAATACACATTTATAGGTTATTCAATTTTACAATGAAATTTAAGATGTAAATACAAATTACAATGGAAGCAATCGATATTCAATTTTTGAATATATAATAGGGCGGGTGCACGAAGTTGGTCGCACTTTTGTGGCCAAATGGGAAAAAAATGTGGAAACACATAACGCGCTCGCGTTATAACGCGAGCGAGTTATGTGCTTTTAAAAGAAAAGAAAAGAAGTGAAATGTGTATCATTTGCTTTTCATTGTTTCTCAGCTTTGCCCGCAGCCAAAAACCCTCATTTTCGCGCTCGCGTTCTAAGGAAGGACTTCTGCAAATTTCATCAAGAATAGTTGGATTTTGTCTGCAAATATGGCGCCATGACGACGAAGAGATGCAAGAGGTAAGTATTGTTTAGTATTTGTTTTGAATTTGTTAGTTTGAAATTGATTTTGTTTGTTTTAGGTTATATTTGATTGTTTTTTTTAAATCTGTAGGAAATCCTGCAAATCCTCAACAAGAAGAGGAGGTAAATCCTCAACAACAAAATCCTGAAAAAAATCAACCTCCCCCACCATTCTCTCAATTCCCTCTTGGCACTCAAGAAAATTTGAGGAGTGAAATTGAGAACAATAGAAAACAACTTGAGGATCTTATTAGTAGGTTGAGTGATCCAAATGTTTCAACCACAAAAAGAATGCTTCTAGCAAATTCATTGAAAGACATGTTAAAAAATGTAGATGCAATCACCCAACAAATATCTGGATGGCAAGATAGGAGGCAGACAGCTAGGGCATATTATGTAGACAAATTATCATATAAACAAGTAAAAGATTTAAAAATTACTAAAGGTGATTTGTGCTCTCTATTCATGTAACCTAAAACAAAATCAAAATCTTACCCTCAATGCAAAGGGTTTCCTATCCATTGGTGCCACCACCAAGAGATTATGTATTTTATGAAAGATGGTATATGGTCTTTGATTACCCACCATCTTGATAATTGTAGAAGTCCCCGTATTTTCTTAGGAAACTATCACGATTGAGTTTGTATTGAACCAAATCCCAAATTATTTTGATATGAGGGTTTCTAGGAGGGTGGGGGCCATTTCGAGGATAGGCCGGTGCCTTGATCGGATCCTCACGCGGCAAGGGGAGATGACCTCTCGCTGAGCGCCCTGCATTAGTGGGTGTGATGCACCACCATTTGTGAGAGAGTGCTGACATAGAGACATTGCAGGCGATCACAACTTTGACCCACAGTGTCATCCATCACACTAGCCCTATTATACAACACCATCTAGGGGAGTCTTTAGGTGGTGGCCTTCGAACCCATGTGTGTCAATCTTGTGGGGTGACTTGTTAAGTATGACCCCTCTTGGCACTTTCGAGAGATTACTCGTGGGATCCCGCTTATGCTACTACGCCTTTGATCATTATGCATCTATGGGAATGGAAGGATAAGGTGA
Organism: Sequoia sempervirens; assembly: GCA_007258455.2. NCBI lineage: Eukaryota > Viridiplantae > Streptophyta > Pinopsida > Cupressales > Cupressaceae > Sequoia > Sequoia sempervirens. The sequence continues at coordinate 2,874 of VDFB02217967.1, forward strand.
CATTTTGTATGGATGCATATGGCATTGACTTTCGGTAAAATTCCAGCATGTTCATTGAATTTAATTTATTAAATTTTGATTGTGAAATGCAAGATTAACTTGTTTAGTTTTATTATTTTAAATAAAATTGGGGGTCCTGGAGTGTAAGTGGATACACAGTCATCCACCTACTTATTTTTGCAGTACACCTATCGGTGGGGTATGTAAAGTTAGTAAACAATTATAAATTTATTACATGTGTTAATAGCATTGTTTTACGAATGGTATTTTAATATGTGATTTTGGTTGTTGAACAGGGTACTATTGGAGGTTTCAAGGAAACACCTCCGAGTGCCAGTAGATTTGATCAAATGTTCATGGAGGTAATATAGAATTTAAAGAGAACTTAAGTAATGAATTCTAAGTTTAATATATTTGTGTAGTTTATATTCATATAGTTGACCTTACATTGCATTACATAAATAATTCAAAATCAAAGCATTACTTCAAATTTGATAACTAATAATCAGAAATATATCTGTTTAATACTTGTACTCAAAATTTTGTTCATTAGATCTGACACATTATAAGTCATCACATGGATCGCTATTGTAACTTTTTTGTGATTGAATAATTTGTTGTTTTACTTTCAGATGTTGGTGACAGAAACACTGCCAAATGTTACAAGGGCAATGGATATTGGTGTTTCCTCCGCTATACAATCCTCGATGGCTTTGATAGGGTAGGTATGAGGAAAATTACTAAATTTCAATTTACATTCATTGTTATAGATGAACTAGTTCTAGTGAAAAATAAAACCATTATTGATTCATAGTTTAATTCCTATTTGGATGGTTTATATAGGGCTTGAGCATGCCTGGGCATCGGCGTACAAATATTTCCATTGAGGAGAGTGATCGTGAGATGGCCGTAAGTGATTATTTTGTTAAATATATTAATTTTTATAATGTAATTTCTATATATTAATGTCTTTACTTCTTATTGTAACAGTTGAAACTTCACCAGAAGCTAAACACTAGGAGGAGTAGCAGGAGCACTCCTCGAGCACAACAGAAACGGGTGACAGACTTATCACCATTAGATCGCCCAGCAAAGGGAAAGAAAATTGTATTTGAACCAGAGCATGGAGAGAAATGAATTTTGACTGCACAGAGCCCTTTGTTGTATGCCTACATGGCAATTTTGTACATATTTTGTATTGGATATATTTGACATTGAATGCCTATATAGCATTCTCGTAAGCCTATATGGCTATTTTGTAACTATATTTTATACTTATATCGACATATATTGATGTATGCGTACATGGCTATTTTCTTTTAATACAAATATTTTTATCGATGGTGTCCATATTTGAAAATTATAAATTCATGGTTCAATAAATATAAGTTACGTGTATTCAAGTGTATACTTTACAACTTACGTACATATATTTTTTGACTTACGTGTGAACATCGAAAAGTGTGAAAATTTATGTGTTTGGAAGTCAAATGTAAGCCAATTTTGCAATTCTCAGTTCTTGCATACTCGATCTTATGGACTTAATCCTTCCTAGCACATATTGTGAATATTTCTCATTTGGTGCAGAAGACAGATTCCTCATTTTTGAACCACTCATAGCAAAGAGATTCACAATAAGACTTTAGCATTGGAACAATACTCCATACTTCTCTTGTCTAGACCATAAAGGATTGAAAATTCTTAATTTGATGCAATGATAGTCGTGAGATGAGAATTTATATAACCATGCCTATTTTGAAACTTCGCATCTAATACTGCATCAACAAGAACTTAAGAAGTGTTGCATAAGAGTGTTAGGTTTGATAGACCTTCTCTTCCCTAAGGGAGGAGAGCCTGCATCTTGAATTTTGAACAAAATTTTAAGAAGCAAACATTTTACCTAAAAGCTTCAAACCTAGATGACATATTTGGCTAAGTCTATCTTGAAAATTATCAATACACGTTCAAACTCTAAAGGAGATTCTCCTTGAAAAGAAAACTTTACCCTTTTTCCCAAAGAAAGAAATTGCAACAAGTTGCATGTGATTTATCTTATTTCTTTCTCACAGTTCCTAGTCAATCATTCATGGCTCAGGATAGTTCCATTCCAAGGCAAGGACACCCAAAAAATCACTGAGATTCTTCTATGATCTGCAAGAAAAAGGTTTTGGCTCTTTCACAATGTAAATAATTATGTAACACTGTTTTCTTGTTTTCCTTCCACACAGAAAAATGTTTACACTTTTCAGATTGATCAATGATCAATAATGGCTGATTATAAACACTTGACATTTTTATGTTTGAACTTTAATTTATAATTTTGTATCATGACATTCGAGTAGATCACTAATATTTTAATATTTCACTATGAAAGTGGTGGTGTATTTTTTCTATGTTATTTGACTATTAATATGGTGGTGTATTCTGAACTTGATTACTGCTGCAAATATGTATATATTTCTGATTTTTAGATGTTTTTGTATGACCGAACCCAAAACGAACCCAACCCCCAAAATTTTTTTTCCTGAACCGGCAAACCGGGTTCTCGAACCCGATCCCGAACCCAAAACTGAACCGGTAACTTAGTAAAAAATAGATTTTTGTAGTTTATATTCATAACATTGATTGCATTGCATTGCACATCTTTCAAACTGAAAGCATTGCTTCACGTTTCATAACTAATAACTAGATGCTGATAGATGACAAAATTTCAATTACAATATAGTTTTTACAAAGTCAACCTAAGCAGTTATGCAATTACTTCACATTGCATATGTAACAAATAACTAGGAGCAGCTGCCAATAGCGTTTGGTTGTCATGGAATTCTATGAGACCACATTTCTTTGAGGCATTTTTTCAAACAGTTCACTGCCTTGTCTATACTACCATATTTTTCATACATGTCTACCAAAGCATTTTGTCAAATAGTTCAAGTATTCCCTGGTTGCTATGGCTGAAAGCCTAAAACAAGTGTTTTCGAACAAGCTATGGATGCTTGGAAAAAATCTATCAAAAGCATAATAGTAAGAAATATCATAGACAAGGTAGTGAACTCTTTGAAAAAATGCCTCAAAGAAATGAGATCTCATGACCTGATGGAATGCCATGACAATCAAATGCTTTTGATTGTCATGGCATTCCATCACCATGAGACCTCATTTCTTTGAACATTTACTCAAAATTCCACTACACTGTCTATCTTCTTATTTTTCATACATGTCTATCAAAGAATTTGTAAGCAGGTTCATTGCCTTGCTGCTATGGCTAAAGCCTAAAATAGGTGCTTCGAGACAAGCTATGGATGCTTAGAAAAATCTATCATAGCATAATAGTAAGCAATAGCATAGAAAAGGGAATGAACTGTTTGAAAAAAATGCCTCAAAGAAATGTGGTCTCATGGTGGTGGAATGCCATGACAAGCAAATTGTTGTGGATTGTCATGGCATTCCATAACTATGAGACCACATTTCTTTGAGGCATTTTTTCAAATAGTTCATTGCCTTGTCTATGCTACTACATTTATCATACATGTTTACCAAAGAATTTTATCAAATAGTTCACTTCCTTGTTGCTATGGCTAAAAGCCTAAAACAGGTGCTTCCAAAAAAGCTATGGATGCTTGTGGAAAAAATATATCAAAGCATACTAATAAGCAATAGCATAGAAAAGGCAACAAACTGTTTGAAAAAAAGCGTCAAAGAAATGTGGTTTCAATGGTGATGGAATGCCATGACAATCCATAGCAATTTTCTTGTCATGGCATTCATCATGCCATCCCATCACCATGAGACCTCATTTCTTTGAGGCATTTTTTCAAAGAGTTCACTGCCTTGTCTATGCTAACGACCTCATACATGTCTATCAAAGCATTTAGCCGATAGTTCATTGCCTTGCTACTATGGCTAAAATCCTAAAAAGGTGCTTCGAACAAATATGGATGCTTAGAAAAAATCTATTAGAGCATAATAGTAAGCAATAGCATAGACAAGGGAATGAACTATTTGAAAAAAATGCCTCAAAGAAATGTGGTCTCATGGTGGTGGAATGCCATGATGGTGCAGGAGCACCCAAGCTCCTTGAGGATCATTTGGAGAGTCAGGAGATGGCAGGGGTCTTGAAGGCCTATAAACATTTCCAGAGCATCAATTATTGCATTTTGAAGCCTATAATGGCATTTGGCATGGATGAGTGTAACAAGAAGATCAAAAGACCTAAGGGTCCTGATAAGGACCATAAGACCAAATTGACTTGTAAATGGAACAATGATGTTCTAGGAGTTTAAATATGTATATGATGTTTTAATTAGGTTAAATAAGGTTGAATGATGATATGTAATAGTTTTGGAAGCTTTATAGTTAATAGGAGTTACTAAATTGCAATGTTGGAAATTCAAATTTTTGAAATCCAACTTTGGGTGAAAAAGTGAGTTTTAGGAGTTTTAATCACAATAATGTAATAAAATAAATTCTAATCAGTTGGGACAGTTGTAGGATGAGTCTATAAGCCTGGAGAAAGCATTTGCATGGAGGGTTGGCTGATATTGCAAGTGTTGTACGGACTGCTACAAAAAATCAATAAAAACTTCAATCTTTTTGCATTTTCTTGAGTTTTTTTGATGAATCTCTGATTCCTTTTGGTGTCATGCTCATTTGGATGGTTTAATAACTTGTATTTACATTCATTTAACCTTTTGAATGACCTGAATAATGTTGGGAATCAGTTTCTTGTGTTATATTGTTGACTGTCCTCAAAAAGTACACATTTTTCACTAGTTTTGAGAGTCTTCATGAATAAATGATCCATTTCATGGGAGAGTGTGACTGAAAAATTGTGAAATGGATCATATATAACTTTTATTATACAGATCTAACAAGTTATTGTGCAGGAAAGAGTGATTCTTGGGTGTACACCGAGTTTTAACAAGGAAAAGGGCATGAAAATGGTGCCTAAAGTGTAGCAGCAGGAGAACTACCTTAATAATGGGTATATTTCTAAGTTGAAGGTGTTTAGATATGTTGAGTTATTGGTTAAAAGTCCAAGAGAAGGTTCTGGAAGTGTTGGGAAAGCTAATTTTCAAGAGGCCCTAGTTTTGGAGCAATTTATTGAGGGTTTTGTGATTTAGGGTGTTGAGGGTGTCAAAGAAGACTAATACCTTGAAAATATTTGGTTTGGGAACATTTTAAAATACTGTTGAAAGTTTCATAGTTAGGGGATAAGTTTAGAGAGGGGTTGCTTTGAAAAAGTGGGCTAATTAGGCCTTAAATTAGAGGAAACATCAGATTTTGGTAGGTTTGATCCATAAAAAGTTCCATAAATGATTTGATATGTTGTGTATCATCATGAGTCACATCTGAATCAGTCATTATACAGAGGATTCCTTTGGGGAAGTTGAGTGAAAAGTCAAAAAACCATCGCTAGAAGCCTAGTTGGGCTAGAAGCCTAGTCAAGGTGCAAAAAGTGAGTTTTGTCTAAGACAGAGGTTTGGGGCTTTAAAACCATTCAAGAAAAGTTTTTTGAGTTCTTTGAGATCACTCCAAGGGTTTGGGTCCATTAGGAAAGCATCTAAGTTATAAGTGTACTATTGAGGCTTGTCTCCATCAGGGTGCCTAGAAGAGTGTTTGAGATTGCATCATTGTAATCCTTGAAACTTTGAGTTTTGACTAAAGTCCCATCCCCTCTGCATCACATGACAAGCAAATTGTTGTGGATTTTCATGGCATTCCATCACCATGAGACCACATTTCTTTGAGGCATTTTTTCAAACAGTTTGCTGCCTTCTCTATGCTAGTACATTTATCATACATGTTTACCAAAGCATTCTATCAAACAATTTGCTTCCTTGTTGCTATGGCCCAAAGCCTAAAATAGGTGCTTCCAAAAAATCTATGGATGCTTGGAAAAAATCTATCAAAGCATACTAATAATCAATAGCATAGAAAAGGCAGCAAACTGTTTGAAAAAAAGCCTCAAAGAAATGTGGTCTCAATGGTGATGGAATGCCATGACAATCCACAATAATTTGCTTGTCATGGCATTCGTCATACCATTCCATCACCATGAGACCACATTTCTTTGAGGCATTTTTTCAAAGAGTTCACTGCCTTGTCTATGCTCTTATGAATAGAATTTATTGAAATTCGAGATGCTCTTATAATGTCTATGTCATAGGTGGTCATGATAAGGTTAAATTCAAATGAATAACTTGAAATTGCCTCATGAAGCTTCGCACACACTTTGTTAATGGCTTAAAATCATAATTGAGATTTATCAAGATCATCAAAATAAGGATGTTGCATTGCTTTTCTGCTTGAGATTCTCTTGGATGGCTCATAAATCTGCATTTTATGCAAGGGGACACCAATCAATGTTTGCCTGGTTACATACAGATACACAAAGTAAAATAAGATGATAGCATTGGCATCAACCAAACTGACGTGGATACAAGTATAAATTAATAAGAAATGTTGTGCATATACTTACAAATTAATCCAATGAACCATCTAGGTCTGCTCTACTCTTTATTGTGTCAAGTATTGCCTCATGGTCAAACTCACAGATCTTCCACAAGGTCTTGTTCAAAGGTCTACCCCCATATTTTCTCAAATGAACATTGGATGCCATGACAAGGTTTGAGTAATGAAGAATCTTACGATGCGTGTCAAATTCCTCAAACAACCAATATTTAACACTCTTATGTGGGAACCTTCTCAGCCACATTCCAATAACAACAACTGAGCCTGTACGGTATTCAATGTTTTCTCCATCTATAATTGGGGCTTCCGATTTCTTTTTTGCCTCAACACAACGAAACAAGTAATAGTCTATACCCTCTTCGTTGTCTTCATCTGCAATAACTACATAAACATGCCTTGCATTTATATGTGCGACATGTCTCTTGAAATTAGTCAACATTATGAATATAATACAAAGTAAGATAACAATATGGAATTTCAAATACTAAGAAAGTAGATATATTACCTGGTTGAACTAGATTTGATATATGGTCAAAGTTGACTGATGATTCCATCCATGTTAGTTCCAATGCCATTGGAGGGCGATATGTGTGAAGTGGGCTAAGATAACTTTTCAACCATTTGTCAACCCACTCCCCTAACTCACAATCATTCCAGGCTTGCATTGTACATGAAGAACAAAAGCATGCCATCTTACGTGTATCGATACTCCATGAACCTGCATTTGAGCTAAGGAAAGAGTGCAACCTCACTCGATCCTATTAGTACAACAATCCTCATATGGTGCAATGTTAGTATCATCCATCAACCAAAAAAATCTATGAATTGAAGATGTACCTTCATTACCTGGACCCATCGAACCATTACACCACTCGATGATTGATCTTGCATCTATCAACTATGCACTGTCTTTATACTTTAACTCTTCTCGTGCTAATGCTCTTTTCACGCATGCTCCTGCACCGTCATGATCTCCCTTTCCATGTCTGGCCTCACAAAATTTCCACATATGTTGAACACGTGTAGTGAGATGCATCCTACACAACCAGTAGAACATGCGCACGTTCTTGAACTATGCTGCACAATTATCTGACCATATTATATGCCAATCATATGATATGCCCCTCTAAGCCAAATGATTGTAGAACATCTGGAAGCAACCTTGCAGGAACTCTAGAGAATGCGTGCGATCATCACTAATATAAAAGTGATACTCCCTCAATACCTTCCTTTCGTCCTCTGTACTTTCAGCTACATGTATGAATGCTATGTGCACAAATATCAAAACTTGTGTGGAGTTTTAATACTGTGACTGCACCTCACACTATGGCTATAGAGTGTAGTTCTTTGCAAAGTCAACCACTGATACTATGCTACCAAGTGGAAAGGTGTCCTTGCATAGCTTGAATTGTGTGTCCAGCCATCGGGTTCTATGGGTATGCCTTGCATACTCATACACTAGATTCTCACGAAACATGGACATGAACTAATAAACTGGAATCTTTTGAATAACCAACTCACCCCTTTTTGCTTCAGACCCATCTTTTGTAGCATATGCCACTATTTTATACTTCCCAAACTCTACTAGTTTTTTTCCCACCTCATATGTGCTTTCCATATGTTGACATACTAGCATTCGTTGCAAGCCACCGCAACGCTCGCATGAACCATCCAAGCATGTTGTCCTATAGAATATTTGGCCATCCTCTATTTCACATAATTTTTTTGATAAGAACTTTCTTGAAGATTTTGGTGGGGATTCTATGCCACAATCCTATAAAACATTATTAGTATGCAAATCTAAACACATAGAACGATAAACATCATAATGGTTAGATAATTCAATATGTATTCTACAACAACAAGTTGTGCGGTGTGATTTATCTTGACATAAAAAGGTTTAATCATTTCAAAAATTCTTTGAGAAATACTAATTTGAGGATAAGAATTTTGAAATTTATGAAAAAATTGGGTTTGAGTCGTATCCAAAAAATGCTTTAGATGTGGCTCACGGTTTCGACTACTAATTCTCCTTCTTACGACATCCCTTTGACTCGGAGATGGCCTTGTATTATTCTTCCAATAATATTCAATTAGTGTTCTCAATGCTTCAACAACTTTTTTATCTTTGTGTGGCAGTCTCCCCGAGAATGCCCATAATTCATTTGAATCAGTGCCCTCAATTCTTTGCTGCCTTTGAATGGCGTTTAATAAAGTTTTTCTACTAATTCCCATTTGTTCACTTGTCTTTTTAGTGAGGCGAGATCTCTTTGTTTGATAGCTTACCAAAGTTGATGTAATGACACGTCGGGTGACATTACTATCCTTTGAGTGTGAGGTCTACCCATTAATCAGTCATAAGCATCCATTAGATTCTTTCGCAATAGTGTTTCTCACTTGATGCATTCATGTCTTCAACCCAAGAGTCTTCATGATGTTTTTATACTTTTAAACTCTACATCATTTGAACAAATAGTTGACATCTTGCAGTATCCTTTAGCCTTTCAAAGAAGATTTTCCAAATCTTATCAACATATCTTCTACAAGTGTGTTCTATAATATTACCTTCCATGTGCTGCAAAATATCCCTATCAATATTAATCAAAAAATTTGGCTTTCTATGCAAAATTCTAGGTGGTGTTCTCTTTAGGTACATACATCTCAACATTAGCAATTTCATCAATATTTAATTGAGGTGGGCTAGATTGCATACCTTCATCGAGGTGGAATAGAAGACATACCTTGAGGTTCATGGGGATGATGGCATACCTTGTTCCTCAACTCGGAGTGATGATGTACTCTCAACTTCGGGATGTGGTGGATGGTGTCCAAACCATACCACTTGTGGTAGATGGTGTCCCTCCATATTCACTTCCCCAGCTTAATGGTGTCCCTTTGTATTCACTTCATGTAGATGGTGTGTCTCCAACCACGGTATATGCATCTCCCTAGCAAAACTCTTTTCACATTCGGTGTCTTTGTGGCCTAATTTTTCTTTTGGATGCTGAGGTTCCTCTTCAACTCAAGCTTGTTTTCATCATCAATCGCTTCCCACTTCTCGCTTCATGAAATTCTCATCCATTTTTTTCTTTATCTTTGATGGCTTGGAGCCGATCATCTGTTAGTTTTTTCCTTTTAACAATTTGTTTCTTTGGCATGATGAATAATTTTACCTATGCAAAAAGTGATAAGTTGTCAAATTAACTAATTGAAAGCTTTGGAAGCATAACTCAATGAAAGCTTTGGAAGCATACACAAAGAAAGTCAATGAAAGCTGGCTTTTATAACTGTTTGACAAAATAACTCAATGATAGCTTTGAAAGCATACACAAAGAAAGTCAATTGTTAAATTTAACAAAATGCCTCAAAGAGATGTGGTTTAAAAATGTACAGGAAAGTGTATCTAATTGTGTGATTTAAAATGTCCATTGACAATGTAAGGCTGTAACATGACAAACTAGTGCAGGAGCACCTAGGTCATGAAATTCCTTCAAAAGGCTAATTTGTTCAATTTGTAATGTTCAAGTAAATATGATGAGTGAAGTTCATTAAATGATGAATTTCAATGTATTTGCACCATGAAATAGGTCACTAGGTGATATTATTGAAAAGTTTCTTTTTATAACAAAAGTTGTCAATTATTGTAAAAATGTAAAATTGCACAAAAGCAAGAAGGTGAAGAGTCTTTTTGTGGAAGGGCAAGGATGGGTTGATGAAGATGAAGAGGCAGTTATTTCAACTGATTTAGACACCTTTAAAAACAATTGTAAGCTCGAGAAAGGAAGATCTTGTATCCCAAAAATCCATAAAAATTAATAAAAAACCTCTGCTCAGTTATTTTGGAAACCTTTTCTATTCTTTTTTTCAGGTTGCATAGTGATTCAAGCATGTTCTAAGATACGATTCTTGTCAGGGAAAGAGACTTCTTTCATTCTTGAAAGTTGTAGGAATTGTAATTCAAATAATCAATCTAATTTGAACTTAGTTTCCTGCCCGGTCCGTGGTTTCTTAGAATTGTTTAGAGAGTCTAAAAGTGATTTCTAGCCATTCCAACCATGTAGGGGCTAGTAGGTCGGTGTGGGAATGTAATCATATTTAGTGTCTTTTCAATGTGAAGATGTGTGTGGCAGGGGTAAATAGAAATAAGAAGTCGAGATACTATTGCATGAACAAAATTCTGAATTTTCTCATTCAAAAAAATGGTGTTTTCAAGTAGGGTTTGAGGAAACAAAATGTAGAGGAGCTTAGAAATGATTTAAAAATAATTTGCAGACATAATGAAGCATGTTTCAATTGTTGGGCGGATTAGTAGAGGTTTTTGCAAATGTTTCATTAAAGAAACCCTCATGGTTGGTGTGTTTTCACCCTATAATCAAATGTTTACTGATTTTGTGTATTGATGGGTGTTTCCCATATTGAAACTTGTTTATTTGTGAGTTTCTACACATGGCCTAAAACTGTTTGCAGGTTTGGTGGATTAGTGAGTAGTTCTATGATGACTTGCTTTGATAAATTGACCTATTTAAGGGCTTTTACCAGTAGACAGCATGTTGGTTCTACTCTGTTTTGTGAAATAAGTGTATAAAATTTTATAGCATGTTGAAAAGGATCAAAATAGGCCTGAAAATCTATATTGGGATTGTGTAAATGCATTATAATAGAAAAGGAATCACTTGATTAGATGGAATGTTGGCCTCTAGAGATATTTCTCTAAGTAATTGTTTACCAAAAATAGAGAATATGTAGAAACAACAAAAGGAATGTTGTTAAGTGTCAGAGCAAGCCCATTTGTGATGCCACAATTGTGTCTATGCTTGGTAATGTTTTGAAGGTAGATTGTGAAAGATTTGGATGATTTGGCATATGTTTCCAATATATGGCAATGGTTTCTTGAATGCAAAGTAGTCGAGGTGTCTATACCCCATTTATTGGAATACAATCAAAACATGATGAAATTGGTATCTTAAAGGTCTGGTGACAGTGTTAAACTAATGCTGCTTGTTGTTGTTACAAATGGTGTTTAAGTGAAGATAGGATGATGGATGTGTTGATTTGAGCAAAGATATCTTAAATGGCTGGGATGATGTTTGATTGTAGATCTAAGGAATATAGGTGTTTGATTGTTTTTTCCTTCAAGGGGTAAGTTGAGTTGATGAGTGATTGTTGTATTGTTTATGACAAGAACAAAGTTGAAAGTTGATTCTGAAAATGGTTTGCTATATGGAGATGGTGAATTGGCTACTGATAGCCTTATAACTTGAAATGAAATAAATGGATTTTGGTTGAATGAAAAGTAGTTTTGGATGAATTTGAAAAGTTTGTATAAATTGATCTTTTACTCTTTATTGATTTGGGAAGGAAGTTCCCTAAAGAAATGATGTTGTTGAGTGGCTTGGCAATATGATATTACATCACAAACAAACAATTTGATCAACATGGAATAAGCTAAACAAAAAAAATGAAAGCAAGCCATAATAGAATGAAAGAAAATGTACAAAGATTTCACATACCTAAAAAAGAAAAGTTTCAAATAGAGGAGTTCTACCCAATTATACAGCCTTTGCTTCTTCCTTCCTCAAACTCCTTAAAAATTTGACTTCTTCAAAAGCTTGTTCCCCTCCAAATTTGAATTGTATATCAATTATCACTATAATTCAAACTTGAATTGTTATTATATACCTCTCAACATGAAAAATCTTCTATTTCATGCAAAGGTGATGGAATCTCAAAATCATGCATGCACACTTCACTCAATCACCAAAAAGCTACTTTTTGTCAGAGCACGCGCAAAACCAGGAGAATATGCAGAATGTGGGCCGACATCACAGGTATATTATGATTTTTTACCATTTTAATGATAATGTGAGTGCGTTATTTAATCCTAAACGAACATATCTCTACTAGTTAATAACATGCTCGCGTTATGATAACCATGTCAAGCTATGTTGGCATATCGGTGAGACACTATCCGTGTCTCCCCGATGCCAACACAGTCAACATTCGATATTGCCAAGAGTCCTTACAATCGACAAGAGGTTATATCGAGTTCACCCATTGCATCGACTTCTGTTTTCCCTTCGGCAAGAATATCCCTCTTGCTAGGACCTCACACCGAGCCTTCATGTTAATCCATGTGCATCCACCAGTTAGTGAGACTCATCGTTTTCACTAGGACTTCATACTGAGGTTCAAAAGTCACATAGACAATAGAACTTACATCGGAGAGACTATCATTTTTCGCCAAGAGATCATATCGAGGTTCAAATACTTTCTCCGAAGTGATCAGTAGTCGGAAAGACTTTCGTTCGTTGCTGAGACTTCACACCGAGACCCCTTTAGTTACATCGAGCACTGAACTGTCGACAAGACTTCACACATCGGTAAGACTTCTTATCAAGCCATCAAATGTTACTCTGAGGACACCAAGAAAATGCTATCGATGAGACATACCACTCTTCACTGAGAGTTCTTACCAGGTTCTCCAAGTTACCCCAAGACCACCGTTCGCCAAGAGTTATACCAAAGACTCATCATCAGCGAGACTCTCCATCGGCCGCTGATACTTAATACCAAATTCATTGTGTCACCGCGAAGAATCCAATATTTCCCCCATCAGCGAGACCTTTCTTCATTGCTAAGGCTTCTTCCCAAACTAAGCCTTTTGGCCAAGGGTCTCCCCGATAAACAATATGTATGGCCTATCGGCTAGAGATCTCCACGCGGTAAGATAACATACTGAACAAAACATGTCACACCAAAGACTCCAATGTGTAACTGTTCGACAAGACTTCTGCAAGGTCACAACGACCTGTATAAAACATTAGGTTACAAATTTTCTCATCGGCCAGACATAGAATATGTCACACTGACTTGGCTCCAATAGAGGTTTCAGCCTGTGGGATTGAGACATATTTTTCCAACATAGGAGGGAGAGGGTTGAGAGAGAGAGAGACCTAACAGAGGGAGAGGGGGTAGCAGGGGGAGGGTTGAGAGAGAGAGA
>VDFB02217969.1:0-11633 GCA_007258455.2 Sequoia sempervirens
TACATGCCTTGCATTTGCATCAAGAGAACTCAATTCTCTGGCAGGGAAAGTGTAATGCTAAGTTCTCAATCTTGACATCTTACTTGGTTGGTCTTGTGGCACATTATCCTCAAATGCCTCCTCCCTAGAAGACAACAACTCTGTATCCTACAACCCTTGATTATATCTTTCGACCACTATCTCTACTTCTTCAACTTCCAAATTCTAGATCATATCATCAAATTGATAGGGCACATGTTGATAGCCTCCAAAGTTTATCCTCATTTTAGTAGAATTGATGTACCCTTATGGGTCAAAATTCTTTCTAGGTGGTCCTCTTTTCATATTGTACTATAGTAGCTTATCAAGGATCAAATTGTATCCTTCCTTGGCTAACACAGTAAAATCACCGAAGCATAATGTACTGGGCATGAAAGCCTACTTTCCAAAGGAGCTAAAATTCATAACACTAGAATAGTCCATCTGTCTAACAATTTCCAAGTATGTAATTCTATTCGGGATTGTTTTAGGAAAAATGAATGGGGCATCTTCAAATCCATAAACCCTAATCATGGTAGCATCCTCCAAGCAATACCAATCCCCCCAGTTGTGACTAATTGGCCCATTGAAGTCCTTAGGCCTGAGAAACCTATTTATCTCTTCAGATAAAGAATAATCACATGGATGATTATACAATTTGCACAATGTCTTCACAAAATACTCCTCAAAGTGTACAAAACTAGAATTAGCAAACCTACTATCCCAAACAGCTGTCCATAATTGAATAGGTAATGTCATGTCTTGTCAAATTGGGAAACTCTCATCTCTTGAGGCCACAGTCCTAACTCCTATCCAAAATATAATACTATGTGCATCAACAATGAATAATACCTACGATGTAAGATAGAGGCTCCACCCTTTATTGCCATCAACCTAGAATCAAGCCCCTTAAAAATGTATGAGGCATAATCAAATGGTCTAGAATTGTGGTACTGGATATCTACTAAAATTATCATAGGAACAATTAACATATATTCAGGGACTTCCATTCCCAATACTTGGCCTACCGAGAAATAATTATACTTCATATAGGGTTCAAAAAGATCAACATGAAAAGGAGGTCCATCGCTATCCTGAAGAGGAACTGGTTTGCTACCTTGTCTAATTCTGTGAATTGGCAACCTCCAACCCTTATAAATTGTGTCCATTCTCCTGAACTCCATTTCTAATTCTTCACATATGATTTTTTCATTGCAAACCCCTTCCAAATTGAAAACCTCCCCTATTGCATCTTTTGATATATGTATTAGTGGTTTCCCGAATGGGTCACATATAGCTTTGAGTTTCAAATTATAATGGACAACCAACAATTTTACCAATTCTGCATTAACAAATACATTAGGGCACACTAGCTTTCCCAAATTAAGCTTCCATGGGTTGCATACTGGTTCAAAATAATTTCTCCAATAATAGTGAAAGCTAAATAATTCATAGCCTCTTATTGAAGTCCAAACATCTCCTATGAGTTTACATTTTTCATCCAATTTATCTATTTCTGCCCTAAGTTGTGCAGATCGTTTGGCTTTAGGTCCAGAGCCAGGTAATTGGTCAATGAGGTCTTGATTTAATCTCCGTTTAGTGCCCTCATGGTCTATTTTAGTTTTCTATTTCTTCCCTTTAGGCTGATTGATTTCACCATATTTTCTACTTTTTGATTTTCCTGAGCTGGGGGACTCCATTCCTCAAAAGTTATAGAAGTCAAAATTACAGGAACTAAGGCACAAAGAACTTACTGTATTTCACTCAAAAACCTTTGGACTGAAAGAATTCCCTGGTTCTTCGTTCACCCCCTGCTTCCTCTGCTATCAATTCCACACTAATGTTTCCAATTGAATTTCCCTTAATTCATGTAATTGTTTGTGCTCCATCGCGCCATTAATGTTTTAGCTAAAACACGAGTGTAGCAGGTCCTTTTTTGAAACTCTCACTATCACATCATGTAATATTATTGGTGAGACATTTTTAAATTTTGGGCGACCTTTCTATTATAGCTTTTACCAATGTTCATTAAAATGTTCGTCAAAACATCTTGTAGTTTACCTGACATTTCAAGTCTTTCCAAATACCACAAATTATATTTCACTTTGGTGTCTCGTAGTCTCATTGATATTCTGAGTCTCACCGACGGTTATCCTTTCATTCTTATGTATATCACTGTAACATTTTGAGTCAGGCAGATGCTCCACAGATCACTTCGTATCTCACCGAGATATACCCTTTGGTTTGTTTTATGGTTTCCGAGACATAATTACTTTCTTGCTGATGGGACAACACTCAGTGTGACTCTCATATCTTTCTCTGATGAAATTAGTCTCATCGATAATCAATTCATACTACCGAGTCCTTTACTAGCATAATCTTGTTGGTGTGACATATGAGTTGGCAAGACTCCCTGACTTCACCTCGATAATCATCGATAGAATCCCCTTCTGCTTTTTTGGCAAGACCGAATGAATGCTATAGGACTTCATTTCGATGACTTTAGTCTGGCCGATATTTCTCCTTGTGCATCAGTTGGTAAGACATATATATAGGTTCAATATGACTCGATGATGCATCTTGTCTTGCCAATAGGATGTTTCCTCGTTGAGACAATGAACTGCGTCCTGTCAATATGTTTATTTAGATGAAATCATATCGGTATAACATTCCCAAACTCTTGTTGATAGACTACAAAAGATATACGTTAGTATAAAATTCTTTATGGATCGGGGAGACCCTCACCATCTCTTGCTAATATGAATTATACATTGAAATACTTAGGGTTAGATGAATTTTATGGGACCACATGACATAATATAGGAAAAAATGTTATGAAGAGAAGTTGTGCTTATGGTAAGGAATTTTGGAAACTCATGGATATAAAAACAAGCTTTTCAGAAATTTTCAAAATTTTATAGTTCCTAACTCCTCCCATTCAACATTCAATGTGTATTGATTTACTTGAATGTGAAGAGACAGGTGAAATTGTCTTTCATATATGTCTTTTATCTTGCAGGAGGCATTTTCTATAATGGCTGATCAAACAATTGTTTAAAATGTCATGATGTGATCAAAACTTCCATACATTATGCGCACTTGGTAGAGATTCGACAAGTGCCACAAAATTCAAAGCCCGACCAAAAGTTGAAACAATTTTACAAATCTTGCTTAATGCCATGATATTTAATTTTAAGGAAAATCTCAGTCCATACAGAAATAATCATACGGATCATATTAATGAAGGCACTGACATTTCAGAAAGGCCATTGGAAGGAGCATCTCTTTGAAAACTATGTAGGTCAAAGCTGAATAAAAATATCTCCATTGTTATAACAAGACTATTAAAAATGTATAACTTAAGAGTTAAACATCTAAAAATCAATATATGAGAATTATTAATTTATTTGTATTAAATTTATAAATCCATGGTAGTGAATTTTCTCACCGTGAATTGTTGGCTGTGAATTTTCGGGTGAATTTGTCATATGCCATTTTTTAAAAATACCTTAATTTTAATGTTTTATAGAGTTATTAGATGAAATTATTATGGAATGCGCATCTTTTTGAAATCCATGTAGGTCAAAGCCGAATAAAAATATCTCAATTGATAAAAATATCTCAATTGTTATGTAAACTATCTTAACAAGACTATTAAAAATTATAACTTAAGTGTTATACATCTAAAAATCTATATATGAGAATTTTTAATTTTGAGGTGAATTTGTCGTATGCCCTTTTTTAAAAATACCTTAATTTTAATATTTTATAGATTTATTAGATGAAATTATTATTTCATCTAAATAATAATAACTTATAAAAGTTTTTAATAACTTATATTTGGTATTTAAATAATCTATAAATATTTTTTAAATTTTATCTATAAATCTAAATTTAAATACATATTATTTATTTAAATCTAAAGAACTAATTTAATGTTATAACTTTATTTTACATAACATTTGTATATACAAGTAAAAATTTAAAATAATAAATAAATAAAAACCGGCTTCTTCCATTTTATACCCATTTATTAATCTAGACTAAATTTAAAAAATAAATAAAAATATTTTATACATATATAATTTATGCTTATAAAAATATCAAATTTTAATAATTTAATTTATTGCATGCATTTAAACATATTAATAAATACAAAAATGATTTAAAAACTTATTTATTTTTTAAAATGTTAAAAGTTATTTAAAAAAAAAACATAACAATTATTTATTTTATTTAATAATGTATAAATTAAAAAGAACACTTAAAAGAGTTTTCCAACACGAAATGGCTAAAGAAATACTTTCTTTTTCCTAGCGTGAGATTAAAATTTTATTTTATAGGGAATGTTGCGGTACCACCAAACGATGTTGCCAATGGTACTTTGACTGTAGGGATGGCATCCGATTATGCATGATGCAACATCCATGCCCTGGTGCAAATATGGGGCTGGATAGCCGCTTCCCACAAAAATAATCATATGGATCATATTAATGAAGGCACCGAAATTTCAAAATGGCCATTGGAATGAACATCTCTTTGAAATCCATGTAGGTTAAAGCCAATATTTATGATCTTACAAAATGTGAGCAAACAATCAAATTTATTTGAAATAAGGTTAGAATTTAAGGAGACTGATCCCAATTAACTTGGTTCCAATTACCAACTTTTTCCTTCCTAATTAGACTATAAATTGGATTCATGTTCCCCTTGTCGAGTTCATTGTTTACAATTTGCTCCAGAATTCATAATGTGATGGAGTAACAATCTAATTATGGCTCTAATGAAAACTAATGCCTTACCTTCTTTTCCATTTTTCCATGAGAATTTCCTTTCTCTATGTTGGAGTTATTATATATATTTCATGTAATCTTTTCCTTCTTGAAATGAAAGTTATGATCTTTCTAAAAAACAAAAATAGTCGAATTATAGATTGTAAAAATTTGATATCATTAATCAAATAATATCAATATCAATATAAATATATTTATTTTCAAGTACTTAATTACAATATATTAAGTAGATTTTTGTTTGATAAATATAAATTTTAAATATCATTTAATAATAAAAGAATTGGAGGACGAGTCTTGGCTCGATTGGCTAAAGCATCCTATTAGGTTACGAGGCCAAGTCTCCCCCCTTCCCCATGGTACTAGAGGGTGTGTCGTGCTAGCATCACTTGTCACGTAAAATTTTTTTACCAGATGCACTGCAATTTATAGGGGGGCTACCCGACTCCTCTTGTCTAAATAATAATAATAATAAAAGAATTGAAATATGTTCATTTAGAGTTATTGTTCAACAAAATTACATTGTATTCTAATTAAATATTAATTAGTTTAATTGTTGGATAGTCAATAACACTTTTATCCCTCATTCATACCAAAATTTACTTTTCATTGTTGAACTAGATGATATTAAGTATTATCATGATAATCTTCCTACCACCAATATACTATAATTACCACTTCATTTTTTAATAGTCTATCAAAAATGCCCCCTTTCCTATGATAAACAAGATAATGACATTTAATATAAATATTACAAAATTAGCTGTATATATATATATATATATATATTAATAGTTAATAATATCAAATTTTAAATAAGATTAGATTCAAACAAAATATTTGATAATTTATTTATTATAAGCTACAAAAACAATTTTATTTTAAAAACATTAGATAAATTAAATTCTTGAGAGGTCCTAAAATATAAGTATCACTAAAAATAGTTCACAAGGAGTAACTAGATTATAAAAATATATAAAAATAAGTGACTCCAAGTTTATATGATACAACAAAATTAGAGTATCAACATATTACATTATATCTAGTCACAGATTAAATCTACAATAAAGAAAGTATTAAACTTGAGGGGACATATTATTATATTTCTAGGTTTTACATGATTTCATGTTTGCATAGATTATGATGACCAAACTACTTTCATGGTTCAACAACCCTATATATGATGACCTCATCCTCTTATCTTAATTTTCCAAACTAAGGGGCCCACCCCACACCACTTATAATTGTATGATAATCTTTTACATCATATTATGCCCCGTACTCAAGCTTAGACTTAAACTAGACTTAGATTTAGATGTAGAATTAGGCTAAATGCATTGAACTACTTTTGGACATTCTTTATTTTATGTTTGGAAAGAATGCAAATGTTTATGATTATGCAATTTAATACCAAAAAATTATAGATGTTTCTCAATTTGTAATGTAAATAAATTGTGAGGCACTATCCTCATTACATATATTATATTTATCTATCAATATTATTTTTTATAGGTTTTACATTAAAATGCATGATTTATATTATTCACATGCACATTAAGGCGGGGACCATTCATTCTTCCAATGTGTATCTACTTGGAAAATCTATAAAATTTAATAATAAGACATCAAACCTAATTGATTCACCATATCAAGCATTCTTTCAATGTGTATTATTTTCTAAAAGCCATGTAAAATTTATTCAATTCTTTCAATTAAAGGGAAATAAGTAAGACAATTCATATTTTCTCATCATAGTAACTCTTAGTAGCTTTAATTAATTTATGTTTGATCTCAATGAATGGTAAAAATAAAAGAGGTTATAGTTATTTTATAATGCCTTGTGTTTTCCTACCTGAGATTTACATGTGGACCTTTTGGTCAAAGGGTTCATTTAACTTGTTAATTGAGTAGTTACTTTCTATGTTTTGAGGTGTAATGCCTTTGACACTTGTGCCTTGTCCTTTGTTTATTTTTCTTTGGTTCTATGATTATTATTAGTGTTGATATTTCATTGTGTCATTAAAGTATTTTCAAATAGGTTTTGTATTGTTACTTAGACAATGGTCTATAAATGTTATGTTGTGACTTTTATATATTTGATTTATATAATAGTATCTATTATCCTTCCTTTTACGGAAGGTATTTATTAATCCTCTTTATCATTTTTCCTTTTCTTCCTAATCTCTTTATTGTAAGTGAGCATTACCCATTGTGAAATAAATTTTTCTTTCCCTGCATATTAAAATAAATAATATTGAATTATAAATTGATAAATGGTGTAGCCTTGTTTAAATTTGTTTTTTTTTTTATATTATATTTATCTTTACTTACATTATTTTTTATATATTTGATTTGATATCATTTATATATGCACACTCTTATACATTTATCATTAATAGTTATTTATTATGTCTATCACGTATGTGTAGGATAAACATAATAGACATCATCCTACACATACCTAAATCTATTAAAACATATCACAAAATCAACTTTACTTCAAATCCACCTTTCACTATATATAAGAATGGACCTCCTCATTAGAGAAAGGATTCACTACCAACATTTTAAATCACCAGAGATATCCTCTTTGCCACTCCACAAGGTGACTTAATACCAAAGGATTTCATATTACCATTTCTTGGAACCAATAACATGGAAGAGTATGAAGCTTTAATCAAAAGACTAAAAATGACCATTCAATGGAACATCACTCAACTACAAGTTTATGGGGATTTCCAGCTTATCATCAAACAAGAAAAAAAAGAGTTTTAAACAAATGATGATGACCTCCTCCCCTATAAACACATGGTAGATAGCTTCAAAATTAATTCAACAATATAAAGTTTGAACAGGTTCTTTATCTCAAAAACTAAGTTGTTGATGTTAGGACTACCATTGGATTCTCTTTCAATAAGAAAAATGAGATAGATAGGGTAGCATTCTACAATTTCAAACAAAGCATCTAAATCCCCACTAGAATTTAGCCTCACAAAATTCATAGCTGGAGATGTAATAGCATTCATATCCTTCAACACATCCAAAGAATTATAAAAAACACAAATTATCTTTGAGTTGATCCTACTATGGATATCAACTTTGACATGGTGTATACCAAGGAAACTAGTCTTAATTTCAATTCATATAGGCTTTTTTTCCTCACTATATATTATATAATTAGGCTTAGTGATACTTTAATGATACTCCAAGTGGAATAAGGTATCCAAATTAGATGTAATTTCAACATTATTTAGTTATTTATATTTAATTACCATGTGATTAACTGTAGGAAACAACAAGCTTGGCCTCATAGTTGCTAAAGAAGAAGAAATGATTGTCCTCTCTTATGTATTGGGTTGCTATTATCCACTACTTGATTATCAAATTTGGTCCATCATCCTAAGTTGACCTTCTAGAAGATTAGGTATTGGCTTGTTTTTTAAGTAGGCACTTCCAATTGGCTAATTCCTTCACATTTTCTTCCTTCAAAAGCTACTTCCAAATAGTACATTTTCTATTGTGTGTCTTTTGATATAATAGTTATGATTTCAAATTAATCTCTCAATGTCCTAATATTTCCATAAAACATTGGTATAATTTAACATAAATAAATATTGAACAAATGGTAGAAGGTTGAGTTGATGGTGCACGTGAAGGAAAAGTGGAAGTGAAATGGTGAGTTGCAGAGGTTCGTTGGTGATGCCCAAGGGGAGAATGGAGTGGGAAGTATGCAGCTTCAGGAAGACATCATAGGAATCTGGCATCAAGGGAGATGGGAAAGAGACTTAGAAGTTGACATCCCAATGGAAAGAATTCAACATTAGACAAACACCGAGCTCAATGGCAAACCCTTGGTGAGCAAGGTCAATGGAGAAGGAATTCTGTGGATCATGGGTGAAGAGGGAGGATGCAATATAATAACCTTGATTTTTGTATACCCAAACAACAAGGTCAAAGGTGATGGAGTCATCAAGGTTTTAGAGGTATGGGTACTAAACAAAGAGGTGGTCAAAACCCTAGTCGGGGTCTAAATAGGAACGATTGGTGCAACAATGATAGACTTCAAAATTTCAATTTCTCTCCCAGAAACCCTAACTTTCCAAAGCAGTGGAACGCTAGGGAAAACATTGGTGGATTTTCTTCAGGAGGTTGCACTAGGATAATAGTAGTGTTATTCCCGACAAATATTAAAGTGGAGATATCCCAACTGGAGAACCTAGCTTTACTAGCTAAATGGCATGGAAAAAACCTAAATTGGGAGAGTCTGAAGACATGGTGGCAAGGAAAATGGGGAGGGGATTTAGATTTTAAATCCCTCACCAATGGATATTTTGTTGTGATATGTCCTTTGGATATTAGGGAGGAGGTATTGAACATAATCTGGATATTGGATGGATGCGGATTCTACATTCAATAATGGAGGGTTGCCTTTGATCCTCTGTGACACTAGATGGAGACCTTGTAGGATTGGTATAAGCTCTCAAATCTACTGTTGGAGTATTGGGATCCAAAGATCCTGGAAGAAATTGGTGACAACCTAGGCACTTTCTTATGTGCTGAAGAGAGGATGGACCCTGATGGTGTTGGCTCGCATATTAGGATCTATGTGGTGAATTCCCCCAATAGAATCATTTGGAATGAGATTGGAATGATCTTAGAGAAAGGTGAATGGAAGCAAGCCATGATTCTAGATTCTTTCACCACTGACACTCTAGTTAAAACTTTGGGATGATGCCTCCCTAATAAACCACAAAGCAATATGGAGCAGAACAACGACCCCTTGTTTTCCAATTTGCATTCCTTGGTTGGTGTAGAAATAGTTCTACCCAACTCGGATGCCAATGGCTTCCAACGAAAAGAGAAGGAGATGCAAAACAAATCCAGAGCCGTGGGTGATATGGGTGGCTCTTTAGGCGATAATGTCAATGTCAAGACATTGGACCAAAAAATATTTGAAGCAATTGGGATGTTGGGAAACAAAATTCAGAAAGAGGATCTAGATTCTCTAATTGAGGTTGGGAAGGAATTGATGAAATTGGTAGAGGCTACAAAGAGTAGATCCCTCCACATAGAAGAGGATGAGGTATTCAAAGATTGGTTAAATGGTTAAGATCAAGAAAATATTGATCCCAACCTAATGGTTGTTGAATCCACACAAAAAAAAAAGAGAGGTAGAAGGTGGACCCTCCATCAGCACCAGTGTAGGGTAAGCTTTGCATAGGACAAAAAGAGGCTCTCATTTTTTCCCCAGACTGTAGTGATTGTAAGAAGAGAGGCAAGATACCAAATAAAGAAAAGTTGAAATGGGATGGTGAAGCGAATGGACAGCTGAAAATCAATGTAATGCTCAAAGTAGGGAAAGGTGATCCCCTTCTTGAACAACCATGAAAATAATTTCATGGAATGTTAGGGGCCTTAATGCCACTAACAAGCAGTGCCTAATTAGGCATCAATTAGAATCTATGCAGCTAGATATTTGTATGTTACAAGAAACTAAGCTTAGGGAGCAAGAGAAGACCAACTTTGGGAAGAAAATGAAGATGTGGCGATTGATTAGGGTCAATGTTGATGGCCCTTCAGGTGGCCTATTGATTCTCTAGAAGCCTCAATTAGAAATCATAGAAGAAATAGCTACAAGTCGATTCTGGATCGCGTGTAAGGTAAGAAGCTTGACATCAAATTTATTATTTTTACTTGTTAATGTATATGGTCCAAATAACTGTATCCAAAAACGATAAACTTGGTGTAAACTAGACGATATTTGTGGTTTCCCTACCTTCAAATTTTGTGTACTTGGTGGGGATTTTAATTTAATTCTAAAGTCGTCAAACAAGAAAGGGGGTGTTAGTAGAAAATTGCAATCCTAGGTGGATTTTGAATGATTTGTGGAGAGGAATATGTTAATTGATTTGCCTATGAGGAATGGTCAATACACTTGGACCAACAGGCAGACTAGTTTTTGTAGTATTGTTGAGAAGATTGATAGATTTTTATTCAAAGATGATCTTCATTTATTCCCATTTACCTTGGAATGTTAGATTCTACCTGAATCTAGGTCAGACCATTTTTTGGTGGCACTGGAGATAGTTGAGGAGAGGGAGCCAGCTAGGTGTCCCTTTAAGTTTGAGAACATATGGTTCAAAGATCCAAACTTCTTTCATCTTATTAAGTTGTGGTGGGAAGAGTGCCATCCTAGTGGGTTGAAGATGTTTTATATTGCCTCTAAGATAAAAGTAATAAAGTAGAATCTAAAAAGATGGAACAAGGAATGCTTCAAAAACATTTTCATGGAGAAACAAAGGTGTGAAGAGGTGCTAAAGAAGCTCTTAGAGAATATCATTGAAAATGGAAAGGACAATCAGTATTTCTTGGAAGAAAAGGAATTATTGAAGAATTTGAATGATCGAATGGCAAAGGATAAATTATTTTGGAGGGAAAAACCCAAGGAAGTTTGGCTTAGTGCTCGGGATAAAAACACAAAATTATTCCATAACTCCACCAAGCTATGTAGGGAAATCAATAGAATAAATTGTATCAAATCAAGAGACGGTTGAACTTAGGAAAAAATTGATGATGCCAGATAGGTTGTGGTTGAACATTTCCAATACTTGTTAAATGATGAGTTGGGGTCCAATTTAAGGGCTCAACATGATCTCCTAAATGGAATTCCTAGGCTGGTCGTGGACTCTCAGAATGAAATGCTAAATAGTAAATTCACAAAGTAGGCAATCAAAACATCTATTTTTCCAATTAAATCCAGACAAAGCCCCAGGCCTAGATGGCTTCCTCACTAGCTTTTTTTTAGAAATGTTTAGATATCGTGGG
>VDFB02217970.1:0-20769 GCA_007258455.2 Sequoia sempervirens
ATTATGTAGAGAAGCAATATATATACACATATGTGTGTGTATATATGTCTATATATGTGTGTATAGACATATATATATACATACATATGTGTGTGTATATGTATATATATCTATGTACACATATGAGTTCATATATGTGTGTGTGTGTGTGTGGACATATATATATACATATATAGACATATATATATACACACATATGTGTGTATATATATGTCTATATATGTGTGTATATATATATACATGTGTATATATATACACATGTGTATACACACATATATATACATGTATATATACACACATGTGTGTATATATACACATGTGTGTATATATATACACTTTGTAGAAGATGAATTTGCTAAGAGAGTCATGAAGATTAAGAAGCTCAAGAAGAAGGAATGGTTAGGTGAAAGATAAGCATTTGAAGGTGAATCGGGAGGGAAAGAGCTATTCAAAGGTCGAAAGAATCTTGCATGAATGTTACACTTCAACTCCAATGATGAGTGTAACACTTTTGTAGGCTCCAGGGGCAGGAATTCTATCAAGATGGTAATGTGCCATGTAGATGTCTAGATGTCGCGCACATGTCCTTGACATAAATTCCCCCACCAACACTAAATATAGTGGATAGGTGGAAGGAATGCAATAGTATGATGTAGAATTAAGCCAACAGGTTCAATACTTCTAAGGTAGGAGATGTAAAAGGGGAATTTTCAAGGGGGCTGCAAATTCACTCCTATCCAACACCAAATATAAGTAACCTTATTTGTATGCATTCTTCTCAAACAAAAGAATATAAAATAATTTCTGAATTGACTATATAGTTATCTAGAAAAATAAAATTTTGAACCATTATAATCTCTTTTACTTGTAAGGATTCATATAATTAGTTACAATCTAATATTTCACAAAATTTGATGAATGACATTGGCCATTACTCATGCAAAAATAGTAATACCTGACTATTGTTCTATTCTCTTGTATAATATTAGGTGTATGTATATATTGGATTAGATTCCAAGAATTAAATTGTAAGATACACACTCTAAATGGTCCTACAAGATTTAAATTATCTTTGTGACATTTTCAAACTTGGATGAAATCCACGAACTTTTTTGTATAATTTTTTTGGTAGGTAATGTTTGGGATGTGGTGTGTGGTCTTGATTACCAATTATTAATTTTAAAACATATCTTACATTAGGTGATGGTTTATTTTTAGAGTTCCAAAATGATTAAATATCATCTTTTGTGCTACTAGTTAGGTTCTTATCAACTCATGGAATTGTACCATTAAAATACTACATACCATTTTCAAGAGAACTATATAGTCTTGATCTTATTACTAGTACTTTTGACAATGTTTTATAATTAAGGTTTAATTGAAAACATATTTTTCTTATTATTTAAGAATTTATTGATTTCTTACTTACTATTAAGGTTTTTATCATTCTATGAATGACTCTTTTATCTATGTCCTTAATAGTCATTCCAATAGAATAGAACAAATTAAAAACACTTTAAACACTAATTTTACCATGATCAAACACCTTTATATACCCATGTCTTTAGATTCTTTAGTAGAGGTATCCTTTTCTATTATTTTTGAGAAGTTTTATAGAAAAATGACATTATTTAGTTAATATTTATTTTCAAAGAGTGTAATGAACAATTCTAAAGCACACAAATAAATATTTAATGATATGCTCTTATCTTCAATTTTGTATAAATTATGCTATCAATTTCAAGTAATCATTTAGAGATTCTTCAATGTTCTTGTAATGTTAATAGGGTCATTGATGGATGTGGAATTTTACATTCTTTTATACAAAGGTCCTCTCTTTGTAATTTGGACATACATTCTTGTTATTTTTTTCATATGAATTATAAATTTTATTAATGTTATTAAAAGCTAGATTAGGGAGTTAATTTTCAATTTCATATTGTTCATATCTATAATCTCCAAGTAGATTTACTTATTATTATTCTTCTTTGTCTATTTCATTAATCTTAAAATAGGCATTTCATGAAATTTTGAAGCATTTTTATATTTATTCTCACTTTAATATTCATTTTGATTTTGATTTAAATTTTTATAGATATATATATTCATATTCATTAAAAGAATTAACCTTTTCATTTTGAATATCATGGTCAATTTCATTTTTATTAAATACTCAATAAATTCAACAAATTTATTTAGTGATTAACCATTAAATAATCTAGTCTATATGTCATTTGGAGTAAATAATAACCTTCACCTCCATTAATCTCCACCAAACCTTCGCTTGTAATCATCTTCCTTCATTTATCTTTTTCTTTGATCGCTTAAATTTTCTGCACCAAAATTTTTCACCTCTTTGCTACATATGAGAAATATAGCCATCCATTACAAAAAAAATTACTAATACTTTAATAATTAATAGAATAAATTTTGTATCAACAATTTTTAAAAAACATTATTTTTTTTGTGGTGGATAAAAATCATGTTTTTCTCAAAATCGTATTGTTTGGGGGGGACATTGTAGGTCCCAACAACACTTTTTGGGCATGAAAATAATGGATATCCACTACCTACATGAACAAAAGTAATTGTTAGTCCCAAAAAGGGTCTTAAGTTAATGCGTGCATAATGGATATCTATTATGTAAAACTAATATCCCTTATTAACATATCATGTCGATTATCAGTTGATATCCATTTTTCCTACCTAAAACTTGCCCCCTAAATTTTTAGCTTGAGAATACATTTTATTGAGGATTAGGAGTGTCAAATCTATATTTTTTGTGCTAATCATGTGGTTTTAGAAGTTTCATAGTCTTTCTGCCACTTCGTTATTTATATTGATGAACCATTTTAAATCCTTCAGTTTTTTTGAAAAGGGTATGTCATAAGTAGTCTCATGTCTAAAAAATATAATACAATCTTTACCATAAATTCAAAAGAGATAATAAGGGTGAGTTCAATATCATTATGAGCCAAACATGGTAATGAGAAAAATAATACATGTACACTTAGTCAAAATCATGGAATGGATATTTGACTTTTTGTTGGTTTTAGATATAAGTTTTTAAAAGGTTTGGTGATGCAGAAGAAAAACAAATATCCATCTTTATATAATGGATATCCATTTTTCTTTGGCATTACCAAATATTTTTAAAACTTTTATTTGAACCCAACAAGAAGTCAAATATTTGTTTCATAAATTTCGTTAAGTATAGACAACTTTTTTTGCCCATTGCCACTAATTTTATTCTATTTATTTTTACTAAGAGAAATCAAGAGTTTAGCTCAGAAATTAGGAGCTTGATTCTCTATAGGGAAAACCCCCTTATAACCTCTCACACAATATGTAACGAACCCTCATTCATACTGTGGACAAATAAAAAATTGAACCCATGACTTGAGCTAACTAAATTGGTAACTAAGATTGAGTGAACTAAGAGTCTTTTGCCATTACCCCTATTATTTATACTATCTATTTCTAATACTTCTTCCAATGCTAGTTTCCAAGATCTCATCAATCTTCTCTCCCTCTTGTTGTGATATCTAATTCATTTCTTGTGCTTCTATGCCAAGCCCCACCACCCTCCTTCACGAGCAAGGAATGAACCTTACGATGACTTTTGTGGGCCACACTTTCATGATTTGATACAATTTTCTTTATCCCCCACTTGGGGCATTTGCTTCTAATATTTTACATGCCTATAATTCCCTTTGTTCGGAATTTTTGATGCACAAGCCCATCCTAGTGCATGGATCCTATCTGTCATCTGATTTATTCTTACATATTGCACATTACCTATACGTCCAAGGCACGAACATCAACTTTTTCTCTTTTGCAAAAGCATTAAAGTCATGATTCCGAAGACAAGTGGGACCGTTTTGTTTTAATTTATACGGTGAATTCGGGTCGAATTGCGACCGCATCTTTACAGGAGAGTTTATTGTCGACCGCAGAGCAATGGACACTGCTATTCATCCAGGAGAAATGGAGTCTGTCAATCCTCCCGGAGGAATTGACACTGCTAATCTTCCCAAGGGAATAGATGTGTGGAAGGCACCTGCTGATTGGATGCCCCAACAGTTTCCTTCAATGCCCCCTCCCTCTGGAACTGTTTACAACCTTAGGTTTCTTCGAGAATATAATCTCCCCGGAAAAAGAATGAACCCAGAGTTGTTAAGTGCTGCGATATCCGGGAATGTGAAAATACTCGAGAGTTTTGTGGAACCCAGACTTCAGGTTCTTTCTGAGATGACACCGGGAGGAGAGACAGCTCTTCACATCGCCTCTCGTAATGGTCAGAAGAAATTCGTTGACAAAGTGCTCGACTTGCCGGGAGATGATGTAGAGGGTGGGAACCAATTCGAAATCCAATTCATGAAAGTGAGAAATAGAGAAGGCAATACAGCCTTGCACCTAGCGGCCAGTAGAGGAAATACTAAAATAGTGCAAACACTGTTGGATAAGTATGAAGATCTGGCTCTTGAGACCAATTACCTGGGTGAAACAGCTCTGTTTGAAGCTGTTCGGGAAGGCCATGCCCAGATTGTTGGAATACTGCTGTCTGTCACACCTTCGGGTCACAATATGAAGAGGATCGACGGTCGGACACCACTGCATCATGCATTAGAAACCCTAACTCCAAATAAAGGCACTTTACTAATACTAGCCTTTAGACAGTTCTAGTACTCAAATTTAAAATCAATTATGTTTCGTTTTTTTATGTTTTTATAAAGTTTAAATGCAATTTCTATAAATTTGGTTAGTAATAAAATAATATTGAGTAATATGTGTTGGTTAGAATTTGATATATTTTTAAGATGGCAATGTTGACAAGTGTGCATCAAAACACAATTAGTATGAGAGAAATAAATTGGGGTTATAGGATAATCATGATATTGATGGAGGTAGCTAATATCATTTATCCTTAGGTATTGAATTTGGTGTTGATTTTTGGTCTCTATTCTTTTACTTTGATGTGACTTTTGTTGACATGACTACTTCCATGAAACTTGGGAAGGGAAGAGGAATTTTTTAGGTCTACGAAGGAGAGGCATATATGGAAAGAGAGAATATGGATAGGATATGTTGGGTAAATTCTTCATATTCTTAGAGAAAGAAAATGACAACTCAAATTTGATATTGTGACTCATGAGAATTTGAAAATTGACTATGGAGGTGGAAAGGTTAGTTAGTGTTGGGATTCAGGATATAATGGAAAGGTTGCTTCTGGACCCTAAACAATGAGTGGGCAAACATAATGTGTTTGATTCAAGAAAAGCTTTAAGTTATGCAAAATTGTTTTCTTTCATTGCTAGAATGTATCTTCTTCACGATGACCTTAGTGGTTCTAAGAACAAGGATGAAGCATTTTTAAAATATCATCTTGTACATCTTCACAAGTTCAACGATAATGTGTATCATCATCATTAGGCTATTGTAGAATTCATGAAGAAACTAAATGTGAACATATTTTTTGAGGTCATTTTTAATGTATTTGTTTGTTACTATGACCAAATGTTAAAGGAGGTGTAGATGGTTGATTCCATCTTAGTTCACTATGATGATTACAAAAAATATAAGTACTATAACACTAAACAAATCAAATAACACTAAATAAATTAAATATGACAATGTGCTAAAAAATTCAAAACATAATTGAAATTAAATACCATCATAGCATGACATATCATCAAGTGAGTTACATCCATACCCATGGTCATAGTGTTTGAGTTACAAGAATACATAGTTAGACTAGGCTAGATTTTCCAAATATTAATAACAATTTACATCAATAGTACTACAATGTACAAATAAACATAACCTAGAATCCTTGTAATTCCACTTCAATGCTCACCTGCAACTATTGGATGAGAACATGGTTCAGGCACCTTTTCCACCCAACAATGCAGCTATGCTTTCCCAAAATGTTCTTTCTAACATGATGAACCATCAACCTTGTATGAAATACTTAGCAAAAATAAATCAAAATGTAGGATGGAATTTGGTGTGTGCCAAACATATCTACATGCATTTCTATAGTAAAAATTAGAACATGAAATGAACGATGTTAGGAAATGGTAGAGAGCTTAAACATAAATTAGTCCATTTAACATTATGGGCTACAAAGCTTGGCCAAGCATATGTTGTATACAACAAATAAATAATAGATCTAAAAAAGGAGAATCTATACCCTCTATTATCCACTTTTGACACCTATCTTGGAAGGAAACTTTCCCTAATACACGACAAGAATAATTTGTCCTAGGTAGATTCCTACCTTATAATTATGTTACAATTTTCAATGGAATAACTAGTTTCACATATGAATTAAATAATCCAACACAAAAGTCTTTCAAGCATAATCCTTGCAAGGTTTAATGAAATAAGCATATTGAGAGGAAAGACGTCTAAGAAAGCCAAATGCAGGCATGAAAATAAAAAGTTTCATACTTCATTTTTCATGAGCAATTATGTTTCCAACAAGAAAGAAAATGCATCTTAAAAATAAGGTATATCACATGTATGAACATATACATATCTTGTAAGCATATGTATATATGCATATGTATGGTCTTTACATAAATTTATTGAAATATGTGTTTACATGCTTGATATTAACAATATTTCATGTATATATTTGAATCCAGATTAGCTGAAGGAATGCAAATACATCTGAAGAACAAAAGAGTTGACTTGAACAATCTATTCTAACTATGGATCATAAGAGGTTTTCTTGTTTTCAAATTTAATAAAATGCACATCTCAAGTAAATTGTACCTTGAAATAATTTAACTCTCCTCTATTTTGTACACATGGTATTTTTATTATAGTAACATATCTAAAATATTTCAAAATAATTAAGCCATGGATTCTTTCTTTCTCCAATGGTTATCCTCTGTAGAATTTATTTTTGAAAAAAATGAGATTGCTTAACATATTGAATGATAATTAAAGATGCGGATCATAAAATGAGAAGAAAAATCTTAACAAACTTTTATTTCTTTTTTTAACAACAATTTTCTGAATCATGACAAAAATATTCGTATAGAGTAAAACCTATAGGTCTGCTGCCCTATTTCCCCAAACAATAGGGGAATACATAAAAAAAATGCAAAATAACAAAATAGACTTGGATACACAAATTTGGGCATCAAAACTTGCTTCTTGTATTAACCAAAACATAACAATTACAAAATCCTTTCAAAATGAAAACTACAAACTACTTATTACAAACTAAACTTGCAGAAATCTGGAGCTACACCCAAAACATACAAAACTATCAGGAGCTTCTCAAACCTTTCTTTTGTTCTATTTGACTAGAACTATCTATTGTTCCTAGAAAACACTAAGCGATCAAGAGCTATTAGTTGCTCACTACAAACACACATAGAACAAAATATAGTTGTTGTTCAAGAGCTTCTTTGAATCACATAGAGAACTCACACAAAAAACATTCATTTTCTCAGAATTCCGCCACAAATTAAAACTTTTCTGCTAAAAAAATTAGCTACCCACATTCATTCATTCCTTTTTTCCATTCAAAAAATTCCCTCTCAAATTTGAATTCACCTACCACAATTAATTCTAGAGTTGTCAGGAGCAAAACATGGATGGAGATCCCAAAAAGAAAACTATCATTGGAAAGGATCCTAATAGGTAGGTGAGTAGGGGTTTGATGTGAGAAAGAGGCTCTGTCATAAAATTTATTATTTCCAACACCCCCTATGACTGAGCCATCAAACACCATCATTCTTCATTTAAATAAACAACACCTAAATTTCTTCTTAGGCGTTCAAAGCAATCTTTTCTCAATGGTTTGGTGAAAATGTTTGCAAGCTGCTACTCAGACCTACCAAATTTCAATTTTATTTCACCCTTCTCAACTAATTCTTTTATGAAATGATACCTAATTTCAATATGCTTTCCTTTTCAATAAAACATAGGAATTTTCATCAAAGCTATTGATGAAACATTGTCACAAAAGATTGTTGTTTCATCCTCTTTTTTTTCCTTCAAATTTGCTAAGGTCTTCCTTAGCCAAATAGCTTGGCATGCTATTGCATTTGTTGTTATATACTCAGCCTCTGCTCTAGATAGGGAAACTATGGGTTGTTTCTTGGAAGCCCTTGAAATGTCTCCCAATCCCAAATGAAACACATATCCAAATTTTCTCTTCCTATCATCCACACTCCCTACTCAATCACCACTCGTGTAACCAACCAGCCCAAAAACATTTACTACACTATAAAAAATGCCATATCCTTTGGTGTCATTAACATACCTCAGGATTCTTTTATCCGCTTGCCAATGTGACTCTTTTGGAGTTTCCATAAATATGGAAATCACACTTACATTGTGCATTATATCAAGCCTAGTTGTTAAATACATTAAACTTCCAACCAAACTTTTATACATGGCCAGATTCACATTGCTGCTGAAATCTCCCTTGCTCAACTTCACACCTATGGTTGTTGGTGTGGGAGAAGGCTTGCTATCTTACATCCTAAACCTCTTCAAAATCTTTGCCACATACTTTGCTTGAAAGATAAAAATACCATCATGCATTTTTTTTACTTCTATGCCTAGAAAATACTTCAAGAGACCTAAGTCTATCATTTCAGACTCTCTTTTCATGGCCTCTTTAAAATTAACAATGAGAAAACCATCATCCCTAGTGAAAACTAAATCATCAACATACAAGACAACAATTAAAACCTTACCATTATCCGCCTTGATGTAAAGAGTGGGCTCACCATCACTTTTGCTAAATCAATTGCTCATCAAATATGAGTCAATCCTATTGTACCATGCCCATGGAAATTGCTTCAACCCATAGAGGGCCTTCTTCAGCCTGTATACCTTGTTTTCTTGACTTGTAACTTCATAACTAGGTGGTTGCTCCACATATACCTCTTCTTTCAACACTTCATTTAATAAGGTAGTCTCCCTATCCATTTGAAATACCTTCCATTTGTGCTAGGCTACAATTGCTATGACTACCCGCAAGTTTTCCATCCTTGCAAATGGAGAAAATACCTTATCATAATCTGTCCCAAGTTCTGCTATTTGTATCCCTTGATAACTAACCTTGCCTTATGCCTTTCTATTCTTCCATTGGCATCACTTTTGGTCTTATAGACCCATTTCACTCCAATTACTTGCTTGTTAGGAGGAAAAACAATTAACTCCCATGTTCTATTCTTCTCTATTGCATCTATCTCCTCATCCATGGCCTCACACCATTTCTTTTCTTTCACAACATCCTCAAAACAAATCAGATCACTATGAGAAAAGAATGCAAAATTCACACTCTCATAAAATTTTTCATCATACCTTTCACTTTGGTAGATCTCTCTTAGACCCTTAGTCTTTCTTGGCATTAGGGAGGGGTATGTGCAAGATCATCATGGAAAAAATAGGCCCTTAAGTAGCAAAAAATTTAGAAAAATTAGAGTTAGGCAACTTGACGTAAAAATTTGAATAAGTTATCTATATTATTTCAAAAATATGTAAGAATAGATTTTGTATCAAATTGAATGAAATTTCTAAACTACTAGGTTTATTTAAAATCAAAAATCTATTTTGCGAAAATTTGAAATTTCAATGCAATAGTACTTAAATTTCAGGGAAAAAATAAGAAGCAGGTGTTTGTCTTACCACCCTAACCACAATAAATGATAATTTTTTTATAATATTTTAGATATAAATAGAGTAATCATGTCTCAATGTTATGCATATTTTTTTGTAATTTTTTCCAAAGTAAATAATTAATTATGAATTTATTTATTAGAACTTTTAAAAATATAAAATTTGTATGTTTAACCACCTTAACTTGGTCAAAACTTCATGAAATTCATTTTTTATCCTATAGTATGTGAAGCATATAATGTGACACATGTCTTGGATTCAAAAACTGTGATGCTGTTTGAGAGGTATAGATGTTTTTCAGTTGGCTTATCAATTAGGACTTTAATCGTAATTCAAATAGAAAATAAATAATAATTATTTATTAAATTCAAAATAAAGCATAATTTATATTAGTGGAAAGCTAAGAATCTCCTTTAAAAATCCTTTTCATTTCATCAATTTTGGGTTAAAAAAAGTCATTACCCACATACCCTACACATACCCATCATATCGCCACTTTTTGGCTCATCGGAACCCTACACATACTTGAAGGTGAGAGTGGGATCTAAAATTTCATTGCTATTGAGTTACTCTACTAAACAGACTCTATCTAGAGCTATTGGGAGCTCTTGGGAGAAAATCCTTTGGCTATTTGTGGCTACTTTCCTTTATGTTTGTTCATGTCAAGAGCTATCAAGAGCTCTTTGCAGCCACTTCTTTGGTTGTTTGTGATTGTCTTCCTAACTTTCTACCTACATCAAGAGCTATTGGGATCTAACTATCTTTACTACTCAAGGATATTTCTGATCTTCATACTCATCTCTTTCTTCATCAAGAGCTGTTGGGAGTGGTTTTGAGCTATTAGAAACTGTCAGACCTTGTCATGACTCATCGTCTAAGAACTTCACCTCTCTACTGATGATGATTTTCTTGGAGATAGGATTATACAGCCTACAAGATTTGGAATCTTCACTATAGCTCATGAAAATACACTTCTCACCCTTGTCATCCAACTTTTAACTCTTCTTTTTTGGTACAAGTGCATATGCCACACATCCGAACACCCTCAAGTGTTCAACTGTCCACTTGAATTTTGTCAATTCCTCTTGTGGAATCTTGTGAAAAACTACTTTTTTAGGACATCTAGTTGTCAAATAAACTACTATTGCTACAAATTCATCCCAATATTCAACTGGGAGTCTCTTGGCTTTGAGCATACTTCTTTGCATCTCCACGATGTTTTGTTGTTCCTCTCAACCACCCCATTTTTCTATAGAGTATAGGTTGTTGTTAGCTCCATCTTAATGCCATGTTGCTAGCAAAAATTCAAAAATTTATTGGAGGTATATTCTCCCCCCATCTAACCTTAGGACCTTGATGAAATGTCCACTCTCCTTTTCAGCCTAGGCTTTAAACACTACAAACTTGTCAAAATCTTTAGATTTTTGTTGCAAGAAATAAACCCATGTGTTATGGCTGTAATCATCTATGAAGGTCATAAAATATTGGCTCTTACCAATAGAAATTATTTGCATAGGGTAAACCAAATCAGTGTGCACCAATTCTAATGGTTCTCTTTCCCTTCTAGAATTGCCTAATTGAAAGGGTTGCCTATGTTGCTTGCCTAAAATGCAAGACTCACATCTACCACTAGGCTCTACTATGGTTGGTAAACCTCCAACCATACCCTTTGAAAAAATATTCAAACTAGTTTAGCCTAAGTGTCCATACCTAAGATACAATAGCTTGGAAGGTTCTTGAATGACTGCCTTGAAGACTGCATGTTGTTGTACTACTCTACATTTTCCTATAGCTACAAACTAAGTCGAGAAACACCTTTCTAGCCTTAATGGAAAAATAATATTCTTTATCATTTGTGTTGTTGCAATAACTTTCTTTCTTCCATCCTTCTCATAAATGATGCATTCACCCTTCCCCATCAAAATTTTGTAACATTTTTGGATTAGTTGTCCAGTACTCTTGAGATTGTGTTTTATACCAGGGGAAAAATAAGCATCATCAATATCCTTCTCACCATGACTGATTTGAAAAATAATAGAACCCTTTCCTACAACTGGAACTATTTCATTGTTCCTCATTTTTATTTTAGACTTCACATTTTTATTAATGAAAGAAAATAAACTTTTGTTACCACTCATGTGGTTGCTACAACCACTATCTAAAAACCATAACTCGTCACTTCCTTGCACAATGATGTTGCACATGATGAAGGCCTTTTGTTGATTACCTTTAGCCACTCTTTCATCAACCACATTTTCCCTTTGCTTGAATTGACCTCTTTGATTTTTCTAGCACTAAATTACATAATGGCCAAATTTATTTCAATAGTAACATTCAATATTTCTCTTGTCACCCTTTCAACTCGAGCTATTGTTCTTCTTTCCTTGTTAGGAGCTGGTCTGAGAGCTGCTTGTTCCCTCTTGGCTGCTTGCTTGTCCAAAGCTTTCTCCTTGAACATTTCCTTGTCTCAATTTTCCTCTACCATGTTCGAAGATATTTCTACCTCTCCACCTTCCTCTTGCATTGGCTTGATATTTGAATGCTTGTTCTTGGCAAGAACTTATAGACCTATTTAGGCACTCCTCAAGGGTTTGCAAAGAACCCATAAGCTCATCAATAGACAACACTAAGAGGTCCTTTTCCTCTTCAATGGAAATCACAACTACATCAAACTTATTGGGTAAACTTTTGAGGATTTTCTCCACAATCCTCTAGTTGTCCATGCCTTCTCCATTCACTATCAACTAGTTTATCAAACTTGAGAGTCTTGTGTGAAATTATGAGATGGACTCACTATCCTTCATTTGGAGAGTCTCAAAATCTCCTCAAAGCATCTAAAGCTTCACCAATCAAACCTTATTAGTCCCTTTATAACTGGTTTGGAGGATTTCCCAAGCTTCCTTTGCATAGTTATCTACTCCTATTCTAGAAAAAATGGCCTTTGTCAAGGTTGCTTCTATCAAACTCAATCCCTTAGCATCCTTCCTCCTTGTTTCCTTCAACTAGGTATTTTGTTTGTTTGCAAGGACTACATACTATGTTGAGTCAATCACATCATTGAACCCACCGACCACAAGCTCTCACAAATCATTTGCAACCATTATGGTCTTAATCTTCTCTGCCCAAACATCATAGTTCTATCCATTAAAGGATGGTGGCTATTGCCAACTCTTACTTTCATCTCCAACCATGTCTCCAAAAGAAAACTTTAAATACCCAAAAAAAAAAGCCCAACTCAATCAAGATATAGGGCCTTCTAGCTCTAATACCATGAAAAAAAATTCAAACAAAATAAAACCTACAGGGTTGCTTCCCTGTTTCCCCAAAAAATAGGGGAATATAGAAAAAAAATGCGGAATAACAAAATAGACTTGGAGACACAAATATGGACATGCAAAATTCTTGTATCAACCAAAAAATAACAATTACAAAATACTTTCATACTAAAAGCTACAAACTATTGATTACAAACTAAACTTGCAGCAATTTGGAGTTGCACCCAAAACATATAGAACTATTAGGAGCTTCTCAGACCTCTCTTTCCTTTTATTCGACTAGAACTATCTATTTTTTCTAAAAAGAACTAATTGATCGGAAGCTATTAGTTGCTCACTACAAACACACACAAAACAAAATACTACTACTACTACTATTTAGGAGCTTCTCTAAATCACATAGAGAACTCACACAAAAAACATTCCTTTTCTCAGATTGTTGTTACAAAAACTAAGTACCCACATTCATTCATTCCTTTTGTCCATTCAAAAAGTTCCCTCTCAAATTTGAATTCACCTACCACAACTAATTTTGGAGCTGTTAGGAGTAGAACAGGGATGGAAATCCCAAAAACCAAACTGTCATTCGAAAGGCTCCTGATAGGTAGGTGAGCAAGAGGTTGTCATGAGAAAGAGGCTCAGTCAGAAATTTTTTTTTTTTTTCCAACAAATCATTCATATATTATTTAATGTTTCCATCTTTTTAGAGTCATCTATCGACAAACACCTTAATAAGAAACATATCCTGAACTAGAACCTTAATAGAATGTCAACAAGGTTAAAGAGCCATCAATAGTAGTTTGGGTACGCTAGAACTCAAATTCCTACAACCAAACTAAGAACTTTCCCATCAACGTAAATACCAGGTTACATTTGAGACTGAGTTATTAAGGGTGAGAGATGGGGAATTGATAGTAAGGTCCCTAAAAGTGTGGATACAAATTTATGTGATGGTGAAAAAATAAGCAAGATTCCACCATGTATTGGATGACTTTGAATACAAGATAAGTAGTTTATTTTTAGGATTAAAGGGTATACGCATGCAAACTCATTCTAGTCATGTCTTGGATGCTAGGTATCTCTACTACCAAGACTCCATTATTTGGCCATAAATAACAAGTGAGCACATTCATTGGTGCTTGGGAAGGAAATGATAACCCATTCATTGATTCTTGGGAAGGAATTGATAACACATTATAGAAAAAAATTTCCAATATGACAAGAGTTATAGTGTTTATTTTATCATTTTAATACCTTCTAAAATTTAATCCTTAACGCCTTATAGATATACTTGGTCTATAGGAAGTATTGATCAACCTGGCATATATCTTCTTCCATGGTTTGACCTACATCAAATGCCATGGTCTTCAAGAAAATTTATGCATGTTAAGGCCCATGGAACGAACTGTTGGAATATTTAATCTCTAATTAGTATTCCCACACCAGAGTGAAGACTACCAAGTTTCCCCTAATTTATACCTGTAGTAATTAATGTGGTAGGTAAGTTTAAAATTTAAATTGAAGCACTTATTTTTGATCTTGAAAAAGCTTGTTACCTGCCAACATTAAGTGAGGTTGGTGAATTTGAATATTTATTTGAGTGCTCATTCTCATGAGTTGAAAACAAGAAAAGACAAAAAAAATGTATTTGTTGGTTTTTGTAATAGAAGTTAGTCAATTTTTTGTATTGAAAGAGAAGACCCTACAACAATAGATGAAGTAGGGAATGTTGAGCATAGAACATGAGACATCAACAATATAGAAAGGAATGTTATCAGATGCAACATAGTGACACTATTAGCTACAAGATTGTAGCCATTTATAGTTTTGAGGTGTGAGTGTAGCACCCTTATATTGGACATTTGTCCAAATATTTTAAGTTGTATGTTGTAGTGTAAAATAGATAATATACTAGATATATTTTTTTGTAATTTTAAAATCAAGAGGGAACATATTTAAATCCTTTTTTTTTTGTGTCAAACATTTTGTTGTCTTTATGCATTTTTTGTGGTTATTTTTTCAATTTTGTCCATCCTATCACAATAGTGACTCTATGTGGCTATACCCCTACCTTCCAACACAAACATGATATGACCACCTTTGACCTCGTGTAAGGAATGCATTAAAATAAATATAGAAATAGACATAAAATGACCATAATTAGTGGATTAACAATGAGAAACTGACCAATATTACATTGAAGACTTAGGAACTCATGGGTAGGTGGAGGTTTCAACTTTTTCTCTAATTCACAATGATAATGACATTGAAAAATCATTGGCTTTATGAGTAGAGGAAGAGTTTTAACCGAATCCTCAAGATCACCTAATATTCTACGCAATTGCTAAATAGAAAAAAAAATATTATTATAAATAGATATTGATCCGGTATTATCAGGCATACCTTATATTGGCTTAATCTAAGGCTATATTTATTTCAAGATCTTCATCCCCTTGTGCCATCCTATAGGGTGATACCAGAATACTGGTTTACAATTTCTGGGAGACCTTGGTTTTTTCCAAAATCACATATTTTAGAAAATATAATGATTTATGCCCTAAAAATTTCCATTTAAAGGATCCCAATTGAAGAGGGTTTGATTGAACCACTTTAGATCAAAACCTCTTGGATACAACCCCACTAGTTTAAAACCATACCTATAACAAAGTCTTCTTTAGACCTATCAAAATGTCGATAAATAACCCCTTTTGATTTACCCTTAGGAGGATCAAATGAATTCATTTAATTTTTTTTTTTAAGTATGTATTCCTTATTATAAGCTTCTCAAGAAGTATAATTTTAAATAAATTTAATTTTATTATTATATTTATTTTTTATTTCTTGTGAATGTAGGTTTTTTTATCAAATATCAAGCTCTTAGTTCTACACATGTGAAAAAATAGTACATTATCAATTTTTTTTTGAGAAATATCAGTGCACTAGCTATTGAAGTCATTGATCCAACACAAAAATATTGAATTTTGATACATAGAAAAAAAGTTATATTGTATACAATTCGCCTATGTCTGAATTGTAATTGGTTTGACTTCGAAACTTGATTAAGGAAATAATATTCAATAAAACACTATTCAAAACCAAATGAAAGCACTAGATATCATAGTTACAAAACTAAATTAAAAAAAAATAGAATTGTATCCTTATGGAAAAAAAATTATGTTGTCTATGGTGAGCATCATTCCTTAAAAATGGTGTTTACTGAAAAAACTAGTTTTCAAAGGAGATTGAAAAAGAAGTATAATTTGATTCCAAAAATTTTGAAAAAAATATATTTAGAATCTACAAACAAAATGTCACAAATCACTATTTTGCATCATCTTCAAATTCCTCACTGTTTAGCTACTATCGGTGCCTAAAAGTGAAGATTTAGTTAGAAAAAACTAGTTTAGTGTCTAGTTTGGCCAAAATTTGTAAACTGGTCAATATTGTGGGATCACCATATAATCCTTTTGGTTTCAAAAGAAATTCTCCTCTTCTATGTTGTTTCCTTTTTCCCACTACCCTTTTTTTTGTTTTCAAAAATTGAGTCCCTTCTTTTTCTCCATGTCTTCACATTTAATGTTATTTGTTCCCCCATTCTACCATTTTCTCCAATTCCTTTCTATTTTCAATTCAACTATCCTTCTCTCCACTCTGCTTCATTGATTTCCTATATTACTTATTCGCATGGAAATGGTAGTTACACATGAAAGCTTTAGTATATCATTATTATTATTTGTAAAAACTAAGTCCTTCTAATTTTAGATCTTCTTGTAAAAAAATAGAAGTAATTATATGGGTATGTTGCTGACGACTTTTTTTACCAAAAATTGATGAAACAAAAAGGCTTTTTAAAGGAGATTCTCAGCTTTCCACAAATATAAATAATGCTTTACTTTGAATTTAATGAATAATTATTAATCATTTTCTATTTGAATTATGACTAAAGTCCTATTGATAGGATGATTGAAAAACATCAATAGATTTCAAATGCTATCACTTTTTTTGAATCTAAAAAATGTGTCACATTCTATGACTTACATACTATGGGATTAAAATAAAAATTGAATTTCATGACTTTTTTAGGAAGTTGGTCAAACATATGAGTTTTTTATATTTTTTAAAAGTTGTAATAAAAAATTAATAATTAATTATTTACTTGGAAAAAAATTATAAAAAATATATGCATCACATTAGGACATGAGTCCTCTACTTATAGATAAAATATTATAAAAAAATATTATCATTTTATTTTGGTTAGGGTGGTTAGACAGACACCTACTTCTTATTTTTTCATTGAAATTTCAATTTTTCATCAGATAGATTTAAAAAATAAAATAAACCTATTAGTTTAGAAACTACATTCAATTTGCTACAAATTCTATTCTTACATATTTTTGAAATAATATAGATAACTTATTCAAATTTTTACGTCAAGTTTCCTAACTTTGTTTTTTTAAAATTTTTTTCTCCACTTAAGGGCTTGTTTTTTCCATGATCATCCTACACATACCCATATATACATTCACACATAGAAACACACACACACACACACACACACACATATATACATATTGTAGATGAGGGGAACCAACTGCTCAGGGACTTCAGGTCATGAAAGAGTAGAAAATAGGAGGCTGACCTAATCTACCTCTAGCTAGATGGAAGTTATGAAAGTGTTTAGCATTTAATCTAGAGAAAGAGGAACACCCTCAACACTTCTATAATTCTAGAGAATCGAGAGTTTCAAGAAGCTAAGTAAAAAATTTTAGAGTCTAGAGTGCAACTCAAACAAATCTCTGCAAGAGGATAACAACATGAGAAACAAACAATATCACAACACACTCTCATCTTGGATGGGTGCTAGTGTCTATATGGATGGAAAATTTGAAGTATAAACAAAGACTAAAGAAATAGCTACTGATAGCTTAACTACTAAAATCTAATGTGATAATAGAGATAGAAAGGGACAAAATAACAAGATAACAAGAATAATACATCAAAAAAATATAAGAACTTGACAAAGAAGGGGAGATGAAAGTGTACCTTCCTTCCCATGTGTTGATTCTATGATTCATTTACTTCAAGATAATACTAAACACAACAAAGAGGAAAAATGTTGGGGCTATTTAAGAGGACTGCCATAGTTAATCCCCCCATTTTGGTGTTCCCACCTCCATGGACAACTAGTATAGCAATGAAAAAAGGATGATAAAGAAACTATATTGAAAGGAAGAATGCCAAGCAATGCTAACAATAATATGCTACTAAATAACATGACAATCCTTAGTAAATGGAAATGGAGTGAAGCCACCTTCAATCAAGTGCACACTCAAGTAAAATGAAATAAGTGAGCTTGCAAGCCTTTAGGATTTGACATTGGTACAACAACTTGTAGACCGAACCAACAAAGTATCAACTTGGAGCTTCAACAATGGGTGTGAACAATGTTGTGAAGTGAGGAAGTTGCAACTAAGAAGGAGCTAGAGATTCAAGAAGAAGTGTCCCGAAGGTTGGATTTAATGAATGAGATAAGAATTTTAAGGTGAAATCAGAGGTAAAAAGTTGTTCAAAGGTCCAATGAAGGATCATAGATGTTATGGTTTGTTGACAATGGAGAAGTGTAACACCTCTTTAGATTCTAGAGGTGAGTATCCTATTAGGATGGTAAAATTTTGGACAAACATCCATGCATTTCACTAGCATTCCTGATAAAATATCCCCCATTGACACTAAAAAATTTTCTAAATAGAAGGGATATAGATGAAGGATGTGAAAAGACATCATTAGATTAACTCTTCTAAGGTAGGTGATATGCAAATGTGGAGTCTTTCTAGGGGTTCAAATTCACACCATTACATTTTCCCAAAATTTAGTGAGCATAAGTGTCAAATAATGTATGGTAAAGTAGAGTTGAAAGAGATTGAAGAGAATATACCTAAACCATTGAAGAAGAAGACCATGATTTTTCACACTCCAAGGAATAGGAAAGAGAGATGGCTCCATAGATACTTGGTCCTAAGGAAGGTAAAGAAAATATTTTGTAGGTGCTTAGTCCTATAGAATTGGTTCCATAGGTGCTTTGTCCCATAGAGGATGAACAAAAGGTTCTATAGGTGCTTGGTCCTATAGAATGAATAACACTTTACAAGTGCTTGGTCCTACAAAGGAGGCACCATAGGTTCTCGGTCTTGTGGGAGGCCAAATTAAAAACACTTTAGAGGTGCTCAGTCCTACAGGCCAAGTAAAGAGGCTCTGCAAATTTTGATGATTGGTCCTCATAGGCGATTGGTCCAATAAGGAAACATTTTAGGATACAAGAAAAATATGTTAGATATGCAAAAGAGTCATATAGATAGATAGTCATGCAAATGGTAAAAAAATTGAATGAGAAGCCTTCAAAGGGGTCCCTCAGGAACCTTACGAAAGAAAAGGGGTCCACTCAAGGGATGCTTCATTAGAAAGTATTGTTGGACTCAAGGAACACTAAGAGGGGGGGAATTAGTGTTTAGCTAAACATTAAATTATAAACCAGATCTAAAACCATTTACATCACATAAGCAGAAATAAACATGCAACCATAAAAGAAAAGTATTCATAACACCATGACACCAATTTTTTTTTGTGTGGAAACCCTATTAGGGGAAAAACCACGATGAAGGTTAATCCACAAGCTTTACCCTATTAAAAGTATAATAAAAATTGGA
Source organism: Sequoia sempervirens (assembly GCA_007258455.2). Classification (NCBI taxonomy): domain Eukaryota; kingdom Viridiplantae; phylum Streptophyta; class Pinopsida; order Cupressales; family Cupressaceae; genus Sequoia; species Sequoia sempervirens. The sequence continues at coordinate 19,631 of VDFB02217970.1, forward strand.
ATGCATAGTTTGCATTCAAGCACACTGCCTAGAGCTCACTGCTCAAAAGAAAAGAAGTTGCACTACCTTACAAGAGGTTTGAGTTACAACAAAATAGTGAACTAAAAATATAACTTCTTCAAAGCTTGGTTATAGTTCCATTTAAGCTCATTGATCATGCTCTAACCTCTTTTCAGATTCACACTTTCTACTCCTCTTCTTCTATGCTCTTCTCTGCTCTGCTTTGATTGCAAAATACCTCTTTTGCACAAGTATAGCTATGCACGGAACACACTAGCCACTTTTACATACATCACAATTGTTCACTCCTTATGCACCTTCATACACACCCTTTTCCACCTTACACACATTTTCACTTCAAACGATTGCAAATATATATCCACTACTTAGAAATTTTATCCATATGTTAGCTTAACCAAAATATAGAAATATTTTTCAACGATCGGATCAAGCACACACAATTTTTGATGCATACCTCCCAAAAGTTGGAAAAGACTTATTTGGGACCCAAAACACAATCTTCAAACATAGAGACACCAAAATAATTATACCCTTTACATCCACAACAAAATAAACACATCAAGTTAGCCTTATTAAACAAATAAACAAAAAACAATAATATTGGATCTCTTAACTCGAACACAAAACAATGTGACATCACTAATTATAGTAAGCATGATGTTAGGGGTAGTAAAACGTCTTCTCCAAGATCCAAAATGCAAAATAATCATTTGGTGAAGCATACAAACCAATAATCTGACCAAATACCCTATTCTTTATCTATTATTCTGGTGAAGCACCATTCTTCATTCTTTTTGTCGGGATGATCAAATCTAGATTTGTGGACCTTATAGATGACTTAGGTTTCCATCAATGACAAAATTGGAATTTATATACAATATCCTCAAGCCATATGCCAAAAAGTATAAGATTTTTTAGTAATCGATTCAACATGAAGGAATCTTTTTGAAAGATTATTTCATCAAGGAATTAAAAAGGAAGAATACTCCTTAAGGGAAACTTTCAAGATTTTATTAAAAAAGGTACTCCCTTTTCAAAGGAATTTTTTTATGATTTTATTGCAATGAACTCATTTTTGAAAGAAAAATTTCTCTAGAGCTCCTTGGTGGATAATTTTT